>CAIGRB010049706.1:73491-88615 GCA_903798255.1 Fraxinus quadrangulata | reverse complement strand
TTTATTCGACAATTTACGTTTAAGAGAATTACAAAATGGACCATTATAAAGCTTGTTTGGCACTGCTTAAAAGTTTGAATGGTAAGTTAGGGCTTATTTTACCAAAAAAGTAAATTTTAAAATCAAATTTGAAAAAATTTATGACGACATTGATGAGTTAACTCAGCATCTTGAAAGTACGTTTGATTTACTTTTAAACACAACAAGACATGCTCTATATCCTTGATATAGTGCTTCACGTGGGAGTCCCGAGGTAAATATGTCATGATGACATTTGATAGAATCCGCTGTTAAAATTGAAGGTTGAAGACTTGCTTGTGATAAAAAAGTTCAAACAAGGACTAAAGTGCACATTTAAGTGTAATTTGAGAACTATAATTGTAATTTTAAATATCATATAATTTTATTCCCTGGAATATTATCCGATTCAATCTATTTGATTTTAGTTCACGTTTTTCTTAACTAGAATTATGTCACAACGTACAAACCAATAAATGCTGAAAAGGATTTTTCAAGAATCCAAGAAGGAATTTCATGTAAAAGGGTGAAATGGGTGAAATATCGCGCCTATTTGATTTACATAGAAAAGTGAATTTAAGTAAAAGTCCATAATTAATTTTATTTTTATATTTTTATGGAATACATAACTTTTATTCACTTTTCATCCATATATTTTATGAAAATTTAAAATCTAGTAAAAAAATTGAATTTTTATTAAAATCAAATAGGGGGTTATCATAAGCGAGTTCACATTGGTTTAACTAGAACTCTTGAAATAGGAATAAGTCCGATAGTTAATTCTTCTTGACTTCCTTTTTTCTTTTTAAAAAATTACATTGAAATGAAATTCGCTTTGCATTACAACATGACTCAATTTGTCTCTACGTAATACTTAATTTGATGACAATCTCGATTGATCATATTATAATTGTTGTCCTTTTTAAATGACAAGAAAGAACTGGTTAGTGCGATACATCTCTTTTCCATTAGTTGCGACATAAACTCGCCACGATGAAGGCACATTTCGTACTTTTCACGTTGACATAAGATACGAATCGTAGCTCACCATATATAGAAAAAAGAAAGTTGAACCTAATGTTATAGGTCAATCTACCAATAAATGTAACAATGCATGAACATGATAAACAAAGAATTTACACAATTCATTATATACCTTTAAAACATAATTTGATTTCATTGTTGTTGTATCTCTTTAATTCTAACGAGGGAAGCATCGTATGATAAGTAGAGGTGTTAAGTGGAGCTCGGCTCGCAATATTTTTTATTTTTATTATAGAAATTGTAGATTTCTCTCAATTTGGCAGTCCGCTCATACATGAGCGGATGAACAGTTCACATCGTAAAATTCTCGCTCAGCTCGGCTCACCCACTTAACACACTTACAAGTTTGTAGTGACAAGTGCTAATGCTTAAAAGTTTTATTCCAATTTAAAGTTTTTCTTTTGGAATTCCATCTTTGATATAAAACTTTTTACTCTTCAATGTTATGATTTTCATGGAAAACCTTTAATAATGTTAACACAAACACTATGATTGCTTGTGTTCCATCATATTCCTCTTTAGTAGCATGTTTAGTAGATTTTGATTCTTTTAATATTATTCAATCTACTTTATTGAACATAACACAAGTTTTTGTTTGCTTTTCAAATTATACAATGTCGACATCTCGTTTAATTCTCTTTTCGTAGACTTGAATTGCCGTTAAAGTTACTACGACAAACTAAGCACAATTCTGTCCAATTTAAGACACACACACACACACACAAACATCCAAATGATTTTTTTTTCTCTCTCTCTCTCTCTTTTTAATTTGAAACTATTATGCAAATATCAGATCATACATAGAAAAAAATAAGTTTTTTTTTTTAAAATATATATTGCCACTTGACAAAAGGACATATGCCGCAAGTAACATTATATTTGAAATCGGACCATACATTTGAACTTTAGAACCACCAAAATTTTTAAAACTTGAATACCAGTCGAATCTTGTATTAAAAAGTCAATTTTTCAGAAGATTTTGATATTTCAATAATGCGATAGCTTAACCTTAAGAAACACTTCATTTTATTAATCCTCGTGTGTGAAAGATTCTATAGGAAAAAATAATGGTCGTCAAAAAACACTTTATCCAAATATTTAAGCAACCACTTTATTTATTTTATTAAAGTTGATGGGTGATTGATGATTAAAAAACCTAACTTTAAGACAAACAGCCTGGTAATCGTATTATCATAAAATAAAGTCATTTCAAAAGAAAAATCAAATAATCTATAGATGACCATGTGCAAAAGAGCAGCTTGACATACAAACAATACATTGCTTTCATCCGAAATGGCCAGGTCATGAGGTGATGTGGGTGTAAAACTCCGGCTGCGCAGGTTCGATTCCTCTTTGAGTAAATTCTGCAGGCCCTATCCCACATGATCTGGTCACTAGGACATAACCCTCGATTTACCCTCACACCAAGACCTAGGGACGGGTAGGTGTGGGAGCCAATGTTGGGACGTTACCCCAAAAAAAAAAAATACATTGCTTTCTATTTTCATACAAAGTGCTTATGCAGAATCATTGCATTTTTACAATTTGTATATACTAAGATTTTTACCCTCCAAAAATGCGTAATAGACCATACTGTCTATAAATCGGTGAAATCTTTTGGTGGCCAAATTTATGCACTTCAGTCAAATTCGTTAATTTAAAAAATAAAAAATTGACGTAACAATTTATTAATGGTATTGAGCATGAATTTCTTTTTGTCATGTATTAATCTACATCAGGTTAGATAATTGATTGATATGCTGCTCGATTGAAAACATAAAGGAAGCGCGGGTCGTCGAACTCTTTCGCGAAAGGGGTTATTGAGGGGTAATTAGTAAATAACGTCTTTGTTTTTCACTATTATTGTAGAAAACGTCGTTACTTTTTCATCAATTTTCTCACTTAAAAGTTATCAAATGACGAATATACTCTTCCATTTAAATAAAAGAAAAAGAAAGAATTAATTGTAACCATAATCCCAATTTTTTTTAAAAAGTACGAAAGAGTTTAAATTATTAAAAGAGTAATTAGAACATAATGTACATCATACATTTCACTATTATTGTGAAAAACGTCTTTACCTTTATTTTTTTTTACTTTTTTTTTTGCATTTTCACCCTTAATTCACCATTGATGGCGCAAACCATCATTTCTATCAATTTTCATCAATTTTTCAATAAATAACTGCGAAATGACGAATATATCCCTTTATTTTAATAAAATAAATAAAGAACTAATTGCAATTATAGTCTCAATTTTTTTAAAAAAGTGTAAACGAGTCTCAGATAAATTATTAAAAAATTAAAATTAATTTTTTTAAAAAAAGTGCAAACAAGTCCCAAATGAATTATTAAAAAATTAGAAATAAAAAATAAAAATAAAAAATGCAAATAAGTTCCAAATAAATTATTATAAAATTAGGAATTATTTTTTTAAAAAAAAAAGTGAGTCCGAAATAAATTATTTAAAAAATTAGAATTTTTTTAAAAATTGTAGACGAGTCCCAAGTAAATTATTTTAAAAAGTAAAAATTTTAAAAATAATTTTCTTTTGTTTTCTTTTTTTTATTATTATTTAAAAAGGAGGATATAATCGTCATTTTACAATGTTTTATTGAGAAATTGGATGAAAATGAATAAAAATGATAATTTACGCAAGTAAATGTGTAATTAATAGTAAAAATGCCAAAAAATGAAAGATAATGATATTTTTTACAATAACAATGAAATGTATAGACATTATGTTCTAATCACCCTTTTAATAATTTATTTAGAATTCATTTGCACATTTTTTAAAAATTTGGGGACCCATTATTGAACTTTGATGACCCATTAAGAATCGGTTTGGAGACCTCTAAAAACTTTTCTACTTTCCATAATTAGGGAAATTACATTAAAAGTCTGTTTGATAGACAAATGTGGAAAATGATTTCAATTACATGTCAGTTGGAAAATAAAAACTCACCTAACACATAAAAGTTCGTTCTCCATAAAAACAAAGAAAATGTAGATTAAAATTATTGTACTTTGAAATTCGATTTCCATTTCCACGTTACAATCAAAAAGTCAAAGTGGAATTCATTTTCAAGTGTAACATTACCCATGAAAAAATTTGCAATCAAATAGAGCCTAATGATCCTCAACTAACAAGTCAAGACTCAAAAAAGAACAAGCTGATACTTAACATCAACTGTGAAATCTAGAATAGATCTCCAATAACAAAAACAATTTAAATCTTAATCAAAAAGTCACTTGAACCTCATAAAAGACGTCTTAAAATTTATGTACAACAATTCAAGTCGATAAATAAAACTCTACTTCATAAAATTAGACATGCGAGACCATAAAACAATTTAAGAGAGATTTGTTCAGTTGCCTTCATTGGATACTAAATGTGCAACTATAAAGTAGGAACCAACTTGGATATTTTTCGAGGTTGATAACAACAACTTGCTAATGAAATAGTAGGCCTGGGACTACTATTGCAAATTTCAGCTAGAAATAAAACTTTATATCAAGACAAGTTATTATTATTATTATTATGTTTTGCTGCTTGGATATTAAACAAGCAAATACAAAAGCAAGAAATGAGCTTAATCTAATCTTGTACCTGCTAATTCCGGCAAATCAAACTTTCGATAAACAAGATTTTGACAGTTTTGTCATTTTATGTAATGAACAACCAATTCATTTGAATGAACGTCATCTATAAGCAAAATGACAAAAGTTCAAAAATAATCCATTTAATATCAACATCCATGAAAAATAAGCAAATTTTCAAATTTACATAAATTTTACAGAAACCAATCCCCTGTATACAAATCTAACGGCATGTAGACTGTACTGACAGTATCAAATAAGTGAAAATCCCATTCTTCGTACTGTCGAGTCTTGTCTACTATTGTGCAACAAACATGCTCCAGACATTTTCTTCTATCCTTGCATTTACTTAATACAATCAAACACAAACTTTAAATAAAGAAAAAAAAGAACAAATACCCAAATATTTGACTCCCCAAGACATTATAAATTATAATTCAAAACCAAAGAATATATTTATATGAATTGAACAAAAGGAATCCTTCTCATTTTACTGCATTATATTCAGGAATTTCAATCAGACGACTTAATCTTGGACCTGTAGATGAGCTTCTTCTTCTTTGAAGTTCGGTTATCCAGTGTGAGCACAATCTTACCAGGTTCACCAGATTTGAAGCTGCAACTGATTATCGGCTCGTCGGATGGCCCGATCTTCCTCGATTTCTGTACAATCCAAGTGTATCCACCCTCAGCACTGGGTACAAACTCAGCTCCATAGGAAATGTCCCAGCCTACCACTCTCACCTCCCAAACAAATTGGCACGCCTGCCAATCCAAAGAAATTTCGAAAATCAGCATTCAAAATTGAAAATGGATGGTTACTAATAATAGGATTACTCATGCAGGGAAGCTTGTATGAACAAGTGAAAACCCATAATTCACAACCAATATTCTAGTTTCGGTTGATTCAATCATAAAGACCAGGATATTAACATCAAAAACGTGTTGCACAAAGGATATTAAGAATTTGGACATGCATTTGAGAAGTCTTCCTGATTTTTTAAGGTCAATGATTGCTCATAGTGGTCCTATTTATCATACAATACAACCAAAATACACAAAAGGAAAATCTGAAAATTACCATAACAAAAATCCTAGTGCAAGATGGAAATATAAACATTACCACACTAATACTAAAATGATCCCTAAACCACAAAAAGATAATAAAAATGTGAGTTTGACTCCATAGAGATGGAATTTGCCCAAAAACCACAAGAGCTCAAAGGCCTTGCCCACAAGTTTTTATCTTAAGATAGTGATTACTTGGAATAATGGGATCACTTGCCAAATCCGACTTTGTTAATCACAATCTGGACTATTAACCAAGAGCTCAAAGGCCTTGCCCACAAGTTTTTATCATAAGATAGTGTTCACTTGGAAAAATGGGATCATTTGCCAATTTCGACTTTGTTAATCACAATCTCAACAATTAACCAAGACTCTCGTCTATGATATGATTTTTACCTCACAATTATCTCCAAATGCCATATATATCTACTTTTTGCGGGTTGAAATAATCACTAATTTCATAGACTAGCTCACCTCAGGAATTGGCAGTTCAATAGTGTGCTTGGATGCTGGCTTGATAAATTCCTCACTAGCAGGATCAGCAGTTATGAATTCATGTTCACCCTCCCTGCTGAGGCCTCCATATTGAATTGGCACTTGCTCAGGTGCTATGTATCTGATAATTTCCCAGTCCAAAAATAGATGTGTTAAAATCACAGACTTGTACAAAAGAGTAAATAAGTGATTATTTATCAAATGAAAATATTGTCAAAGGACTAACTTGAAGAGGGTTTCAGCAGTCTTAGTAGGGCCTGCAAATACAAACTTGCTTTTGGTCCTCTCAGTGAAGAATGGACTGATCATCCTGTTGTAAGCCACATACCACCATGGAACATTGATGAACACCTATTTCACCACCAACACACAAATCAAACTGTTAAAGAAGATAAATATTTATTCATCTAAATTTACTCTGCAGCACAGCCTTCATGTACAACTTTTTAGCTGACACGTAAATGATTTTCATAGATGAATGGTGGCAAGACAAGAAAAAATTGGCTTATGGGTGTGGTGTAAAGTTTATACCTGTTTGGCAACAAATTCAGGATAATTGTCCTGGAGCAACTGGAGGGCCTGGTTGGTGGCCTGGCGGAGTTCTTTCTTGAAAAAGAAAAGTCCAGGGGAATTCTTCAGATCATTCACTTGGACAATTGTACAAACACCTTCTGGGCTAAAATCAAGCTTTCTTATACTTTTCTCCAAAAATTGAATCCTCCATCTTAAAAAATTGGCTCGTTTCTTAGCATCAGCAAAAGTGTTGTCGTACAAATCCTTGTCCTGGAATTCTCCGTATGCATTATAACAAACGGGGTGTCCTTCTTTATCCACTCCATGCATGTACACAACCTTTTCAAGCCCCTCTCCGACGGTTTCTTCTTCCAAGAGTTCATCAATCTTGAATTCTTTTCTCCAGGCGACAACACTTTTCAGCATCGAGAAGGCTTCTTTGACCTTGAAATCCCTGGCTCTGAGGAATTTGAGGAGAACTGCATCGCTTCTTTCGTCGGCAAAAAGTGGGATTCCCCAGATGGAAACCTCCTCCGGTGGTGGCGGCGGTGCTGTTTCTTCGACGGCTTCATCCTCCTTTGGCTTCTCCTCCTCCGTCGGGGCAGGGGGACACTCCTCTGCCGGTGGCGGTGGAACTTCATGAACTATAGTTTCTTTTATTTCTTCAACAGCAGCTTCAACTTTTTCTTCAATTTTTTCAACAACAGATTCTGATGGCTCTGCCGCCTCAGCCGATGGAGTGGGTTTCTCTTCCTCCTTTTTCTCCACCGGGGCCGCCGGTTCTGGCGGCGGCGGAACTTCAGAAGGAGTCTCACATGATTCTTTTTTCTCCTCAAGTTTTGATTCTTCTTCTTCCTTTTTCTCATCAGGTTTTGGTTCTTCTTCTTCCTTTTTCTCTTCAGGTTTTGGTTCTTCTTCTTCCTTTTTCTCTTCAGGTTTTGGTTCTTCTTCTTCCTTCTTCTCTTCAGCTTTTGGTTCTTCAGGTTTCTTTTCTTCCTCCTTGGCCGCAGGCGGCGGAGGCGGAGCAGTGAATTCATGCTTGTTAAGTGCTTCTTGAATCAACAATTTGAATTCATCCAACGCCTTCTTTTGCGGGTCAATCAGATCATCGACCTTGTTGCTTTCCTCTTTAAACGAAGCCGATTCAGTTATTTTGTTCTTTTCAACAGCACCACCTTCAACTACCTCTTCCGCCGCCGGCTTCTCAGCCTTTTCTACCTCACACTCCGCCTCCGGCTGTGGTGGCGCCCCCTTCTCTGTGGGTTTCTCAGGCACCGGCACATCAGTTACCACAACCTCTTCACTTACAGGCACAGCAACAGATTTCTTGGTTTCTTCAGCCATGATTATACAATTCGAGAAAATAGAAAGAAATTATAGAATTTAAGATAATTGATTCCAAGCAAAGAGTGGGGATTAATATAGGAAGTGGGCTACAAGAACAAGTAACAGTCTGTATTGCCAGCTAGTTAGCACTGGGGTCCACGACCACCTATTCAAACTGATAGAAATGTTATGTATATCTCAATTGTCCAGAATCTTCCCCTACTAATGCATATGCATTCATTGGCCATTTTGTTTTCTTTAACGGCCGAGTTTTAACATTTTAGAGATTTTCTGTTCATGAAATGTCTATGTTTGGCTAAACTTATAAGTAAATAAAAAGTTACTTTAAATAACTTATTTTTACCTTTTCTTCAACATCTTGTAAAGTGACGTTTAGGATGATGTTATTTACGTTGAATTTTGTTTTCAGATTCATTACTTCTCGTGTTTAATTAAGTATTTTGTAAGGAAGAAAAAGCTAATTTTTTCTTTATTCTCGGAGTTGAAATGATGTAAAAATTTTTTTTACTTTTTTCTACGAATTCAAAGAAGATATCTATAGCTAACTCCCTGTTTGGTTTGAATTAAAATCTCAAATTAAAATTAACGATTAATTTTAATTACACATTTTTAGGACTCGTAATTTTTTAATCACACGTTTTATGAACTTTTATTAAAATCTACATGAAAAAATTGATTTTAATCGAGCTAACTTGGTATGATTAAGTCAATAATTTTAACTAAGTATCCAATAGTCTCGGTATCGTCATCATTACGGGATTGAAATTTGGGTGATATAACTTGCACTTTAAAGGATAAGATTAGGTGTGGAATTTTAAAACTATGGGCACATACAATTTTTTTAGTACTTTTCAAATATTCAATAAACTAATTCCTATAAGCGTCCATTTAAATAAAAATTGACTATATATATATTATATTGTAACAAATTTCGTAAAAAATAAAAAATAAAAATAAAAAGATAGAATTTCCAACGTAGTGTGTGGGACAAATCGGCTTTCACATTTCATGAGTTAAAGCAATCCAAATCCGTTAGGTAATCTTTTCAATTTCTGAAAATTTAAATTTAAATTTTCCTTTCCAACAGATTTTAAGCGTGAAGGCCCCAACTTGTCTCTATCCGTTGGGGAAAAGTTATTTTATTTTCATCATTTCACGATTTTTGGTCATAAACATTTTTGGGGTGATAAATAAAAATATAAAATAGCTAATTCTCATAAATTACAAATTGGTCATAAACGGTTTTATTGAAATCCCTAGATCAAAATTATTATTCAAGAGTATCAAATATAGGGGTGGACGATTTTTTTCTCAAAATTCGAGCCAAATATATTTTCTCATAGCCACCTATGAGAAAATAAAAATTCTAAATAATAAAAATCATCATATAATATTAATTATATGTATTCTAATTAATGAGAAATTAAGTACGAGTATGCCGCGTTAATTATATGTATTTGAGCTAAAGATAGAGGCAGAGCCAAGATTATATAATAGGGGTGGCGAAAAAAATATTAAAGGGACAAAATTTATATATTATATATTAATTTATTTTCAAAATTTTATGTAATTTTACAAAAAATTGACAATATTGCCGGAAATGTTGTATCAATTTACAGCAAGTCAAACTTATTAAAATATACTTATTAATTAATTGCCTGTCAATTTTAATTATTATTATTATTTAATTATAAGTGCCGGCTGGTCCAGCCAGCCTCATTAATTATTAGAGGTTAATGTAATTCGAATGGTTTGGATTATAATTATTCTTAACGTGTTTGTGTTTTCGTGGTTATTCTAATTAATGAGAAATTAAGTACGAGTATGCCACGTTAATTTCTAAGTATTATATATTAATTTAATTTCAAAATTCTATGTAATTTTACAAAAAATTGACAATATTGGAGGAAATGTTGTATCAATTTACAGCAAGTCAAACTTATTAAAATATACTTATTAATTAATTTCCTGTCAATTTTAATTAATATTAATTTTTAATTATAAGTGCCGGCTGGTCCAGCCAGCCTCATTAATTATTAGAGGTTAATGTAATTCGAATGGTTTGGATTATAATTATTCTTAACGTGTTTGTGTTTTCGTGGCATATTATAATTAATAGTCTAGAATATTTCGTTTAGATAATGGAAAGATATAAAAGGAAAACGAAAGTCCATATTTATTATTCTCTCCTCAATTTCGTTTACTCCAAGCAAGAATAAAGGGCAAAAAAAAAAAAAAAGGATTATAATTGATTGGTTGATTGATAACGCGTAAAAACTTTAATGATTTCTTATATTATTTAGTGTGATTATTTTTATTGAAAGGTAAAAGATAACGATGGATTGATATTTAAATTAGAATTTTATCGAATTTTTAGTCTACATCGAAAAAATTGCGATTTAAGTTGAGCAACGTAGAAGTCACAAGTTGAGTTTCTTTCCAAACATCCCAAAGCCCTATTTTTAAAATTTCATTGGTAGGGAAATGCGTAGGTTGGGTACAATCATTTTTTATCCAACTCAAAACATTAAATTCAATATGGTCTATTTGATCAAAAGTCAAATCAACTAAACCCGATCGATTGTTTAAATCCAATCCAACCCAAACTGATCAAGTTTGGATCGATTTAAATTGAGTTGGTCGATTTGCGCTATTTTCATGAGAATTTGAACATTTTGCAATATTTTTAATGAGAATTAGAGCACGTGTTCAAAGTTTAAAAAGTCCACTTACCAGTAAATTTACTGAAATTATCTAGGCTTAGCCAAATGAGTAATGCTACATTTACAGAAAGGGGGTGGGATGGGTTTTTTTAAAGACACTCACAATGCAAGGGGGTGGGTGGGTTTTTTTTTTCATTTTTTATTCCAGTGAACCCCACACATGTGAGTGGGTGTAAAATTTCTGGCAAAATTTATTCTGTACATATGGTTTAATCCTAGCCAAATATGCTCGAATTACAAACAAGCAGTTTCTTAGACGCTAGAGTACTTTAATAAGCACGTCATTTAGTTTCTATTTTAATGTATTCTCATAGTTATTCATTGGACAACTTGACGTTAAAGTGCTAATCATACAAAATAGTGAATAAATTGAGAATTGTGTATTTTTAACTATAGTGAAATGTTGTATTTATAGTGATCAAATACCTCTATTTAATAGTCTTACATTCACTGAACTATTGCACCATACTAAATTAATTATGTGGCAGAACTCATTTGATGAACAAGTAGAATTACCCTTCAATAAAACTCCGAATCTTTTTTTAGAGCTTGTTTGATACAAATTAAAATCAGATTTTAATCTAAGTCAAAGTTAAACAATCAATATTAATCACATCTTTCATGAGTCACACAGCTTTCCAACCACGCATTTTAAAAACTGCTATCAAAATATACTAAAAATTTAATTTTAATCCTTACCAAACACTCCTTGGTTTGTCTGGACTCTAAATTAGTTACTTTTACTAAAATTGGTTTAGGTTTTTCCATTCAAGTATTAATTTTTTTGAAAAAAAATTCATCGGGTTGGATTGGGTTTTAATTCACAACTCCGGACTCAACCCAATCCGACCTCAAATTTGATTTTCTAACCCAACCCAACCCAAATTGAACCTAAAAACCAAGTTAAACAGATCGATTAGCTTATTTCAATAGATTTTATCTTTTAATTCTTATTTCATATTTAGAATATGATTAGAATATAATTTATAATTTTTTTTAGATTAGGATTTTATATTAGTTTCCTTATATTAATAGAATTAGAGAATAATTTTGCGTATAAATACAAAGGTATTGTACAATTTTGAACAACAATCAATTGTTATTCAATATATAAGACAAGATTGTTCAAATATTATTCTTATTTATTAAATAATTCTTATTACAAAAATTTCATAAAACTTGACAAAGGTCCTGATAGCAGTCGAATCGCCGACGACGATCGAAGGTTCAACAAACTCGAACAACGAATTGACGGGATCAATGAACCCATTCACAACGTCACGCAGATGCTAACTACATTGAATTTTGAAAGGAATCGCGAGCCCCTGGAGAAGCAAGCCGACAAAAAATTATAGACTTTAACTGCTATAAATATTGGTTGCTTTAACAAACTTAAAACATGGCAACAGGTAAGGATTCTAAGAAAGTTTATCAAGAAAATATAACAGGGTCCAATTTGAAGTACAAGAAGATTTTTAGAATACGTTGCACCATCAACAATAAAGTATACAATGTAATAATAAATCATGAAAGTAGTGATAACTTGATATCTAAAGCACTGGTAAAAGCTTTAAATATAAAAATTGAAAAATATTCATTTGGCTATAAATGTTCAGAAGCTAAAAGGGGGCAAAAAAATTATAATATGGAGGTATGCAAAATTTCACATTTACTTGAATAGTACTGCAAATATGAGATTATATGTAACGTGGTAGAGATTGACGATTGTCATGTACTTTGAAAACAATGCCACTTTTATAATTCGAGATAGTAGGTATAAGTTTAAGTGGTATTATAAGAAGATTGTTTTGATCATGTGATGAGCAATTTGTGATTACTAGAGTTAACGAAGAGAAAAAAATTTATAAGGCAAATGATAAGATTAAAAAAGATGCGTTTCAAGGTAATGAATATGTTGCAATCCATGGTACTACAGTAGGATAAAAAAAAAACCACGTGCAAGTTGAAAACCCGAAACCTGTTGATTTCTTATACATGAAAATTGACAATGAAAATAACCCTAACGATGAAAAACACCCCGGTAAAATTATAATTGAAAATTCCAAGATTGAGTGGCAATCCAATGATGAACGAGTTAAAGATCAGAAGTGTCCAATATAAGAGGAAGAAATAAAACTTTCCAATCACGAATGAGTCAAATGTGAGGACTGTCAAATTGAGAATAAAAATTTTATCGATCTTTTCTACAGCTTTAGTGTCAAAGAAATGTATAAAAATAATGAAAACATGGACGTTGAAGATTTGAGTCCACGTACCAATTATTTTGTGTTGAAGAAAGCATCAATAAACATTATAGCAGATGTGAGAAATGTGAAGAATTGAAAATAGTACCGGCGGAATCTACCGAGAGCGAACTTGAGGATGAGAAATCGAATCATGCTTCGTTTATGAAGGAATGTTATGTATAAATTATGCACGAAAAAAATAAAACAAGTATGATAGGAACAAGGTTAACTTTAAACAATGCAACTGAGAATATAACGATGTTTTTCGTGCACATCAAGAAATTGAGGTTTCTTCAATATTAGTATTGATAGAAATTTTTTAGTATTTTCCTCTTGATTGATTGATTTTTTCTTCAAAAAAATTCGACGACGAGTTTTATTCAAGTAGAGGGGATTGATATAGTACATAATTATGATTAGTAGTTTATACTACAATTATGATCTATCTTTTTTAATTCTAATAAGTTTTATCTTTTAATTCTTGTTTCTTATTTAAAATATGATTTCTAATTTCTTCTAGATTAGAATTTTATATTAGTTTCCTTATATTAATAAAATTAGAGAATAATTTTGCCCATAAATATAAGAGCTTTGATACGAGTACCCAGGCGTTTACACGCCCGGTTACCCGCCCCTCACAAGGTAGAGGGGTTACGCGGGAACACTTAGCATTTTTCTAAATATAAATGTATTATACAATTTTGAACAATAATCAATTATTATTCAATATGTAAGACAAGATTATTCAAATATCATTCTTATTTATTATATAAATCTATTACAAGAATTTTATAAAGCTTCCGCACCAACTACTCATCGGTAAACATAAAACTTTTAGAAAGATTGATGACAAAAATTAGTTAATGTTTTGCCCCCATTTGTTAAATTCTTTTTTTTTTCAAATTTATTTTTAATCACACATTATATGAAATTCATAATTTTTATCAATTTTTAAACTATATTTTCATTAATTTTTATCAAAATTTATTAATAATATGATTTTAGTTACGAGTGTGTTTTATGGATATTATTAAAGAATATTGTATTTTAAATAGTGATATGATGAGAAATAAGTGGTTAAAAAGTAATGAAAAATGATTGATGTAATACGAAATATTATTTTATTAAAAAATGTGTGGTTGAAAATGAGTTTTGAAATAATATATTTTCAAAGAATGTATACCAAACATGTGCTAAAGTAAAACGAGTTTAGTTTCAAAATTCACAATTGATGGTGACAACAAACTAATAAAAAGAAAAGACATTTTGGCATTAATTTTTTGAGTGCGACCCCTTCATCAAATTGCTTTCTTTAGAATCTTCCGAGGATTTTTCAATCGGAGAATTATTCATGATAATATTTTGGATGGTGAAATGTTTTACGAAAATAAAATGTGTGAGTGTTTCTACAAAATGAAATAGATATTGGCAGAGCAAAAGTTTGCTTGAAAAAACTTGCGTCAGCGTATAGTGATACAGAATAAAATAAAATAAAAATATATGAGTGAGAACGTTGTAAAAAAAAAATTCTTAGAGAAAATTTTAATATATTCAAATTAATTTAAATTATAATTTTTTAAGCCTTTTATTCTCGTGAATAGGCGGCAAGATTTTCATGTTCGATTCTTTCGTAGAAATGGAATTATGAAACAACAATTTAATTACTATAATTCACAAAATAACTAAATTGTGAAAAGAGCATGAAAAAAATAATGAAACGAATATCTTGTTGAGGTAATCATAATTACATTTTAAAGATGTTTTCTAATAGTGGATAAAATCATGAAGATGTTTTAAACTTGATTCACATTTTAAAAACAACAACAAATTTAGCAAAATGCATGAACCGTTTAAAATCTCTTAACTTTTATCCACCATTTATGTTGTGAAAAAACTTCCTATAATATATATAAATATATATATTTGGGAAAAGTCATTTGTGCACCCAAAAGTGTACATCATCTTTGACATTTCTCGAGTTGGCAAGATTTGATTGATGAAAAAATTATTTATTTATTTTTAAATTGTTCAATAGTGTGATGTCACATGACACACTGTAAAAAATGATGTA
>CAIGRB010049706.1:61382-73232 GCA_903798255.1 Fraxinus quadrangulata | reverse complement strand
CCTTAAAGCCTCTCGCGATTATGTAAGCCTGCGTTCTATATATTGGGGCAAATCATTAGTTGCGTGTGATCTTCTCTGGTGGTGGAGGCTGCAGCTATGTGTACTTCGATAGTTAAATTAATTGGCAATATGAATATTTGAGTGTGGGAAGTACTTTAAACGCGAGTCTCTTCTGTAAAAAAGGTTTCGACCCCTTGGAATGACATAAAATATGAGCTTTTATAGTATAAGAGAATTAGTAAAAATCGTTATATATGAAAGCACGTGACCTCATCCACAAGGCCAAAGCATCCCAGTAGGAACGTCAATCAATCAAGTGCATTTAGTGAGTGTTTGATGGAGATTAAAATTAGATTTTTAGTAAATTGTGATAGAAGTTTTTGAAATGTGTTATTGAAAAGATGTGTGACCAATGAAATATGTGGTTAATATTGATTGTTTGACTTTGATTTAGATTAAAATTTGATTTTAATTCAAACCAAACAGGGCATTAATGTTATGATCCCCTAAACCTGACACATAGGGTTTAGACTTGACCCGTTGACTTGGTACGATGGTTATAGCAGTGAATTATCATATCAATTATTTGTTGAAGATTATATACAGAAGATCCTTTGCAGAGCCACTACCCGTTTCATAGTTGGACTTAAGTGAATTATAGAAGGAACAAATTAATATAATCGGCTTTAAATTTATATGATATTGTACAATTTGGTTGACAACACGTGAGTTGACAAGTATCATATCCATTCATTTGAAAATCGTTTTTGAAATTAATGACTAAGATCTTTCCAACACATACATTGTCAACCAAGTTGTACAATTTGATTATATAAATAGCTTAATTCTTGTTTTATTATATCTTAAAAAGAATAATTTTGGCGTTGGTGGATCTAATCATGATTAAGGCTGACAACTGGCAGCTAAATCATATTAATTTTGTGTCTCCTTATTTATAGCCATTGATTTCTATTTCTTAATAATCTTAAATTGACATTGATGTGTGTTTTTCATTTGTTTATTTTAATAAAATCATTTAAATATAAACATATATATAATTATATCATAATCAATTTGACAAAATTGATCTTTGTTTGAAGGATATTAAAAAAAATTCATTCTAAGATATTAAAATATTTCCTAGAGGGAATAGATACATTATTGTCCTTTGTCAATGAAAATTATTGATGATCCAGTGAGTACCCTAAATAATTATAACAAAATTTTGTATGGTGTGAGATGTTGCATTTGTACATCTAGGGCTCGAGTATTTATTTTACCTCCATCCTAGCTCTATATAATTTCTTTTGATCAAATCGAGACTTCATTTAAAATCTTAAACGGCCTCTTCGCGTGCAATTTTCATAAATGTGTTGCGAATGTCAAGTTTCTAAATAAATGTAGATCGGTTAGTTAAAACATTAATAAATATAGTAGTTGTGTTATAATATTGAAAATTTGAAATGGGCTAATGATTTTGGAGGGGCCTGAATGCATCGGATATTGGAGGAGTTTAGATGCCACAATTAGTCATGTTTGTCAACTTAAACTGCCGTTCAGATCTGGCCATGATGATGATGAGTTTCTAGAGAGTAACTTGTGCTGACATCGACCTAACTAATTATTTTCTTGATTTATAATCTAGAGAGTAACTTGTGTTGGCATCGACCTAACTTATGTATTGATCGGGTATGCAGGGACGGAGGTAGGGGGACAAATCTTTTTTTTTTTCCGGGTTGATACGGGGACAAATCTTTCTTTTTTTTTTCCGGGTTGATACAGAGTATAAAATAAAATAAAATAAAATTCATTAAAATTACTTTTTAGCTTAAAATATAAATGAGCTTAAAACCCAAGCTTGCCACCCCCTCCCTCTGCCCTTGCGGGTATGAACATAAATATTTTAGTAAATTTTAGAAAAACCTAAGCACGATGCTTAACATAAATTAAGCACCGTGCTTAGGAGATCATCACTATATATATACATATATATGTGTGTGTGTGTGAACCAATGAATTAATATGTCAATTCACCGGCACTCAACAAATATGTGTGTATATATTTGCTTCTTTATTTGTTTGTTTTCTTGATTTTAATTTAGACAAAACTAAATTATTTTAATTTTAATTTTAATTATTTATTTTTGAGTTTTAGTATAAAGTTATTTCATTTTAATCATATTTTGTGATTATTAATTTTATTCAATGGAGAAACTGAATTTAATCTAATATATTTAATAAAAAGATTAACTAAAGAGGATCTAAGATTTAAACCTTTGATGCCAACTTTTTAAAATTTTTAATATTATGATAATATTGCTTTAATATTCTAAACTTAGTATATAAATGTAAAGAGCATAAAAAATACCAATATTGGAGAAAATGCTACTAAATCAAGCAATATAAAATATTTAATGAATTTTTAACTTTATTTATGTTGATTTGTTAATTATTTACTAATTTTGTTTGAAAAAGTAATCTTATTTAACAAAGTCATAAATTTATAATAAGAATTATAATGTTATTTTTTTTAACTAAATTATTTTCATCTTAATGAAAAGTATGAAAAAGTATATCTTAATAATTTAATTTTTAACTAAATTATTTACTTTTAGTTTATAAAGGAAAATTTGTTACAAAAAGTAATTTCAAGTGAGGTTTTCAAAATTTCTATGAAAGAGGGCTTGACTCTATAATTGTTATAAAATTTACTAAAGATTTATTATTAATTTGCTCTTAATATTTTTATCAAATTCCAGGCTAACACATGTAGATAGTGTCAAGTTCGACACGAAGTCCACATTGGCGAGCATGACCCATTTTATAGCCCCATATGGAAAGTATGCAATTACATAAATTATTATAGTTTGTGATAACATTTCACGTCTTTCATCAAAGCATATTATATTTATTTGATTTTGGCACTCGTAAGAAAGAAAAAAAAAATTAGTTCCATACAAGTTTAGATTCTTTTAA
This sequence comes from Fraxinus quadrangulata, assembly GCA_903798255.1. Classification (NCBI taxonomy): domain Eukaryota; kingdom Viridiplantae; phylum Streptophyta; class Magnoliopsida; order Lamiales; family Oleaceae; genus Fraxinus; species Fraxinus quadrangulata. The sequence continues at coordinate 70,257 of CAIGRB010049706.1, read as the reverse complement.
GTTTGATTTAGTGCATTTTTCGCATAAATTAAATCCTAATTTAAGCTAATCTTAAATATTTTTTATCAACACATTTTGTATGACTCATATGTTAGAATAATTCTATAACGTTGGCTTCCATTTGATTGCGAATTTTACGAGTTAGATGTATGATTTGCAATGATATTGTGATCATACTCTATATGTTAGTGATCATTTGGGTCGTTGTACATCTTACGGACTATATTCTTGTAATGTGGTAATTTTAAGTATGTGGGTCAGAAATATGTAAATCATAATTAGGGTAGAGTCGTTAATGAGACGATTTAATAATTTCCTATATAAAGGCTAGGTCCCCTCTCCTCTCCATATCGTTTTATTGACTTGCCCCCATTGACGGTTAATTTTTTTTGATGAGCAAGGAGAGAAAGATCTAACAGGTAATATTCATACACAAAATGTCTTCCGCAGGTATAAATTTCAAATTATCAATTTAGAATATGCGATTCTTGTTTCTTAGCATGATTATTGTCAAATTTCAACATCATAACTTACAAATTTATTATTCACATATTTTGTAAAATCTATAATTTATAAGTAATTAAAACCACTTTCATATATGGTATTAAAAATGAGTCTAAAAATATTTAAACTTGATTTCTTCTCATTGTTAGTCTAAGTGAATTCATTCAATGTTTTATATTTTGAGTCTGGGCACCATTGTAAGATAACTTCATTTTTCTTACTAGTGGGCCATTTAATTTGGATTGTTTTAGGTGAAACCACGTCATTTTTAATGAAGAGAAATTTATTTCTCTCCACCAACTCTCTAAGTGACCGTAAATCACACGTTATATGCTATGATAGTATATTAAATTATTTCCTCCAAAAAATTAAATTTATACACTTAAATAGTTAGATATGAGAGAAGTTCCATTATGACGGCGGGATATATCGATCTTATCTATTAGTTGCTAAACCATTTATGTCAACTTTCCTCTTAACTTTGTACGCCCCTATTTGGCGTAGATAAAAATCAATTTTTTAGTAAATTTTGATAAAAGTTAATGGAATGTATGACTGAAAGGTTGTAGATCTCATGAAATGTATGATTAAAATTAAATATTGACTTCAACTTAAATTAAAATATACATTTATAGCTATACAATTTATGAAGTCATTATGGAGAGGGTTCTTAGTTTGGACCAGCATTTTCGTGATTAAGAAACAATGATTTAAATGTCACACGTCAAGTCGCCTTCTTTCCCATTAGGGGTAGTAGGAAGTGACTCTTATTGGGTTGGTAGCCTAATTCACACATCATATGGGACCTCATTGATATTTGATCTATGCTTAGTCAACTTGCATGCTGCCCTCCTGAGCCTAGCAAGGCATTGTGATCTTTGAACGCCGAACCTCGGTCTCGACCTTAGCTTGGGCAGTTAGTAATTAACGTCCATGTTAGTGATTTCCATCATTCTAAGTTATAGAACATGGTGGAGTTACATTAATTGCAATTAAATTAAAGTAGTCAGTCAATTGAATGAAATTTGAGATTTAAGTGAAAGTACATTTACCGTCAATGAAATTTGTCCTGCGCATGAAATTTACCCCAACAAATATAAGTTGATCCCTTTGAATAAAACCTCTGGTCATGCATTTGCATGTGGGTGAGACAAGCATCTGTCCTGGCAGTATTTTTATGTAACTTAAAGATTGTTTCGTTTGTAACATACAAGAATTTTCAGAGAACAAGTAGATAGCGAAAGCAGGGACACTAGGACTCAGCCAGTAGTCAATCTGAAAATCGTCTCGACCTGGGCCATTGGAGCTATTCTTTTATTATAGATATAAGATTTTGCAAAGTAAAAGTACACAGGGAATGAAGAAACATTAAGTGCAGCTAGCAACCAATAAAAGTAGTCAAGATGAGCCCGATTAAGGTTGCCTGAAAACCAACTGTCTCGTCCCGGGCTACTGGTGGCTTTCTCCACCATAAAGATGAGAAACTGCCCAAGAAGCTCCGTATGCCAAATATACAAAGGAATAAAACAGGACCGATGCTTTTCAGCTCGTTTGGAAACTAGCGTATAAGAATTCTTGGAGACCAACTATGGTAAACACATCTGCAATTCCTAAAAGCAGGTATTGAGGTAGCAGCCACCACACACTCATCAGGACTATTTCCTTCGACATGTCCACTAGCCCATATTCGACAGCAGTTCTCAGACATTCCCTCTCGACCAAAGCTGCAATTACCATGGAAAGAAAACATAAAAATCCTCCAGTTCCGATTCGTTGAAGCATTGTTGTAGAGCTAAAACACAACGGAAGCATAAAAAAAAACCAGATTCACAAAACATCAAGGTATAGGGCTCAGAAATATTCATTGTACCTTTCTGTACAAAGAAACGGCCACAAAGACACCAAGAACCCCTAATGATCGCACACCATAGCTACTCAATGGTCCGAACAACACAGCCAATCTCAAACCAATACAACTCTCTCTTGAAGAACCACAAAGGAAACAATTACACAGATTGAAGATTAAAACCAGAAGTTTTAATCCATACACAAAGTATCAAACAGAAACGAGAGGATAAAATCACGAAGAACAGAAGACCCAGAAGCTTCTCAGACATGAAGGAGAGAGACAAAAGAAAGAATTAGAGCTCTAGTGACCATTCAGTCGGTATATATACACTTCAATAATCACCCTAGACCAGCCATGAAATCGACGGTCCAGAACAGCACAAGTGGCAATAAAATTGGGCTGGGTTTTGGGCCAGTTTCTAAATGTTATCGGGCAATGGCTAGTAAACTTCCAGCAATGGGCCAGGCCCAATTTTCATCATAGCCCTAAGTTGAATTGCAATTGTCATGAATGGCATCACAATCCAACAATTGTGATGCCTGAGGGTTTCCTAGTTATAGCTCTTGCAATAGGAACCAAAATCCAATCATAGATAGGAATAAAGAGAACAACGGCAATGTTCATAAAAGATTGAAGTGAAGCTGTTGGTATTTGTAAGCTACACGTGATAGAGCGATCCATTGTAACTCCTTGCTTAGTGAATAAAGCCGGTAACGTGTAGTCCATATTGGAACAAGCCTAAGAACTACTTTTGCCTCTTCAATCTCAGTGATACTAAAATTTTCCCTTGAACCATCAGGTGCAAGCAATGCTTTATCAAGAAACCTATTAGACACCAAAAATTATATAAATGAAATGAATGAGATTGATTCCATTATCTTAATCATACGCTTTAAAATAAAACAAAATCAATGTATTCTATTACCATAGAGTTATTATAGAGCATCGTGCTGTCCCCAAAAATGACAGTTTTAGTATCAAGTCAGATTATTAATAACGAAGAAGCAGGAATTGAAGAGGATATAATGCATAAAATTCTAGTTGGTCGTGTGAAATGGAGAAATGAATTGCATGATAGGAGTATGTCTTTAAACCTGCTATGCTCTATGGTTGTTTTCCCAAGTTAAAAGGTCAAACCTCTACCTAATTTTGCAATGACATATTTTATCAATTATTAAATAGTATTTCTCACAGAACGTGAAACACTACTAACAAGAGGCCATTTTTTCTTCCTAAGTATCAAAACATACAAAAGTGTAGTCGACTTACTTGAACTGTCGAGAGCCTTGATAAAGCAGAATTCCCCGTGCTTCCTCTTCCATAGATATTGCTTCTGGGTTAGTCCGCCAATTTCTATCTGCACTCAAAAATAACTGACTAATTCTCACAAATGGGTTTCTTTCATTGCTCTGTATGCATAATCGGTAAGTCATAGTTCCAAGCAAAAATATAATTAGTGCTAGACACATGATAGTGCAGGGTTATCCAAAGCCAAGACCCAACTTATATCGTCTTCGATGTAGTTCAAAACAAAGAGAGCCACTATGATACCCGAAATCATGGAAAAATTCCACCAATTGAAGAATGAACTTTTATCTTTACATTCTTCTGGGTCTTGCTTATCGAACTGGTCAGCTCCAAAAGCATGAAGACAAGGTTTATGCCCAGCTTGTGCTATTGCAAATAAATACAAAGAGAAGAAGAAGAAGAAGATGATAATTTGAAACTATGGTGGTGAGCATGCCGTGTTACTTGCAGCAATTAGGCAGTAGGAAGATTTGAATGAGTGAAGAGTAGCTGATAGGGACAAGAAGCCAAGTGCCTGAGGTTCGTAACAATCCAAGGAACACGATCAGCATTCCATGAAAGAATAGTGTTTTCAAGAACGTTAGGTACTAAAATAATTGTTTTATGACAATGAAGTGAGAGTGAGTAATCGCAAAAGTTACAAATAATTCAGCCAAACTCCTATTGTGTTGCATATTTTAGACGAGGCACTAGTTTTTCACATTTTCACATCTTCTCTACCAGAAACTATGCATATGATTTCTAATCAGGAGTTAGCTAATTATATTTTGTGGCTTGCATCTTATGTTAGAGAGGATTAACATACAAAAATCTCCAGCAAACTAATAGTAGATCGAATATCACAAGCTCAATCAAGTAAAATAATTTATGTCATAGCAAAACGTGCACAATACCGCCTATTTATGTGCTATAATAATTATTGTCCACCTGGACACCAAGTTAGCAACAAAGGAGTCCTTTCACACGTCCACACGTCATGGAACAGTGCATAGTCCGCGGAGGCGTGTTGAACTAAAAGTGTGCTTCGGCCATCAAGACTCTCCTAATCAATGAACTATGTAAGAACTCTAAACACTTGGCTAAATAGCAAATTGGATGCCTCGTCCAAAACGGAATTGAAGGCCTCGGCTCAGCATCAGACAACAAACACTATTTAAGTGCGAACTTTGACAAAATTGCCTATATGTCAATACAACAAACCCATATGAGGACACAATGAACTGCATGACAAGTCATAAAGCACAACCCTTGACAAGACCTAGAAAAATGGACCTATTAAAAAGTCCAACCATGCTATTTGTACAACCAAATGGTTGACCGACACTCACAATAAGAGGGTCCACTTTTCTTTTCTTTTTTTGAATTTTTAAATCATGCGGGCGCCACACGCATGTGAGAGGTTGTCAACCTCCCCTGTACAAATGAAATTTCCGTAAAAGGTCCAACACAATGATGACGGATTGTTAACACACACAATGACCAGAAAGCCCCTAAAATTGTGTATAAATAGGATCATTTTCATTTTCACAACACGAAAAAAAAAGAATTGAAAATCTAACTTCCAAACTTCTACTCCCAAAAATTGAGCTTCGACTAAAAAGAAAATAGGGATCACAGCTTTTGAAAATCTTAGCATTCTTCGATCGGAGAATTTTTTTTGGCCAAAGTACCGTCGAAAACTTCACCTTTTCCTTTTGTTACAGACAACTTGCTAAAATAACAACCAAAATTCTCCAAAAGAGGGAAAACCCTGCCAAAATTCAGGAAAAAACTTGATCATTGGCTATCTTTTTGAGATATCCAGTTTGGCATGGTCTGTGGAAATAATTACAAATCTTGAGAACACAATGAGGAACATAAAAAGCTTGGTATGAGTGGAAGTGATAGTGATCAGAATCCAAGGAGGAACGGGAATGAAAGTTATGCTATTTCGAAAGAAAATACCCATAGATAAAGAAACCCGAGGACATCAAGAAGGACAGCTAGGCTAACTTGAACCTTGGCCGATATGACTGCCAACATGGAGTGATCTGCTATGGATAATGTTGCCAAAAAACAGTTCTTCATGCGACAAGGTCAAGCAGTTCTGCTTACCCAGGACAAGGCAAAAATATAGAAGATGGATCAATGCAACAGGGACATACGCAACATTTTCCCTCACCAGATAGCAGACTCGCCATGGGAGAACAAGTATCCTATCACGAGCGAGAGTCAAGACCTGCAAGGTTTGCCAATGTCTCTAGTAGGCAGAGAGGAACCGAGATAATTCTAGACGATTCTCTAAGAGGATATGGCGAAAGAGTTGGATGAGAGAAAGCTAGCCAGTCCATCAAGTATGAGGACCATACTTTCCCCTGCGCTTCTGTAGAGGGAATGGGGAATAGGCACACCTCAGCTGGAGGAAATGGATGTTAATGATGAATATACCCACTTTTTGCAAATAATAGCATAGGGAATCTCAAGCAAGTTCACAATGACGAAGACGCGGAGATTTAGTGGGACAAGCAACCGTCGATCACGTCTGGGAATACAAGACCTACATGAATTTTCTGGGAGCAACCCCTGTATGTACATGTTGAGGCTTCCAAAATACACTTTTTAGGAAGCTAAAAAGTGGTTAAATAAGCTTACATCCTCCAAAAATATCCTCGAATTGAAAGAATATGTGGGGATGCAAATTATCTTGGTATTGAAAGAACATCCCTACATTAATGGTCTTCGATTGAATGAGTATCTGGAGTCACAATTCACGGGATTGAAAAATTATTACACATAGATGACCTCAAATAGGAAGAATATATAAGGTCGAATTTCTTGCTAAAAATAGCAGGGACTTAAAAGAGTATCTCTGATTGAAAAGGTCAACACAGTTATCAAACTTCATGCTCCTTTTGGTCTAAATTCCTCGAAGTGCAGATGAAGCCAAAATATCAGTTATCTGCTTATGGTTCCCTTGAAACAGATGCCTTGGTATGAGACCATAAGTATGCATAAGCTAATATACCATTATTGTGTTGTGATCACTACTCAAGAGTAATATTCGGAGAAACAAGAAACTATGCAAGGCTTAAAATTCTACAGTTTAATGATGTTAGAAGTAACAATATTGAGACATTGAAAATCCTCATTTCACATAAATATGAAGTTCGAACTTAGGAAACTAATGTTAAGTACTGAAATCATTATTGTCAACCTGGACGCCAAGTTAGCAACAAAGGGCCCCACCACCTGCCTGCGCGTCATGGAACAATTTTTACACCTCGCTACTAGTGTCGAATTAAAAATGTGCTTCGGTCATCAAGGCTCTCCTAATCAATGAACTTCCCCCTAACACTTGGCTAAAAAGCAGATTGGAAGCCTCGTCCAACAACGGAATTAAAGACCTTGGTTCGACCTCAGACAACAGACACCATTAAGTGCGAATTCTGACAGAATCTGCCTAGGTTTCGGTATATCAAACCCATTTGTGGACATGATAAACTGCATGACACATGACACGTTACAAAGCACAAACCTAAACGAGATATTGGAAATGGACCTTATTATAATTACTTCTTACATAAGGATGAGGTAACTCAAAAAAATTAGCAACAAGCCCCTAAATTTTTCATTAATAGGGCCATTTGTGAATGGAAAAAGGTTAAAAAAAAAAATTCAAACTTTTGCTCTCTAAAAATGAGCCTCGGCTTAAAAGAAAATAGGGGTTGGTCCTCTCGAAAATCTTAGAATTCTCCAATGGAGGAACACTTTTCAAGACAAGTAATGCCAAAAACTCCCCATTTCCCCTTTTGTACAACAACTTGCTCAAAAAATAAATTCAAAATTCCCCAAACGAGGAAGTGGAAGAGAGCACATACTTTGAAACAGGAGAAGTAATTCTTTTTGCTGCTCCGATACTTAAATCAAGCTATTCAACCATCATTTATGGATCTCCCCACCTGGCATATTTAGTTCCATGTTAAAACTCAACATCCAAGACATATATTATAAACTTTCCCAGAAAAATTTCAATCCTTTTACTCAATCAGAAAAATTTTCAGCAGTATGTATGGAACACCTTGAGAAATGCATATTTATGCTTTAATCTACTGAAAAGATGAAAAGTATGAAATATCAAAGCAAATGAATGAGACATTACCACTCCTAGAAACATTGTTGACGTTGGAATCTGAATGGACTCCTCAGTTCATAGAATTTGAGTTGAATCCGTTATGGCAAGCCTGCACATACAGCAAAAGTCAGTCTACTCGGCCAGCCATTAGATCAGAGGGTGCAATGGCCACTCTGCCGTAAGTCTTATGCTCCAGGTCAATCAACTTTTGACATAAACACTTTTAATATATAATTGATGTATTTTTATGACAGATCTATTATTTAAGTAATATTCAAATAATAGAGTTCATAGATTCAAATTTTAGTAATTTGTTAATTACAAGAAGTTGTGATTTTGATATACAAATTATATATGACCGAATCTGAAATCATCTATGGTCATAAGTAATAACGAGATACGGATATCGTTATTACGAATTGACCGTGTGAAATAAGTAGCTGATCTCAAAAGATAAAGTGTGGTGACACTTAAATGAACACGTGGATGTTTTGTTATAGAACAAAATATTGAAGGCCAGTTGGGGAGATTCCACATTGATAACTATCAGAGTGTCGTGGTTAATCTCTAAAGTTCGGTAGTGAAATCGGTCATTCGACTTGAGGTCATCACAGTACCTTATACGAGGGTAGTTATACTTTGGTGATGTTGGATGTTACTATGCAAAATGTCGCTAATACGGCATCGCTCGGGTATGTCAGAATCATATGAAAGTTGTGAATGATCAATAGATGATTCATTACTCTTAGATGTAAGAGATTACGATCTACATTTCATTCAATTAAGTTGATAATGAAATCATTGGCCAAGATGTACTCATAAGTAGAAAACTCACATTGACTTAATAGTGGAATGAAAGATATGATCGATAATTGAAATTGACACATACCATATCTCGTAATTGATCGGATCGTATTGACAAAATGATTGTAGTTTCACGATAAATGAACAAGTTTGATTTTGTCATATCACATGACATTTTTCGTCACATGTATTGGCTTGATACATTGCTAGATGTCAATTTGGAACGACAGATGTAAACTGATAATAAATTGAAATGGGTTGGGTTGGGGTGGGTGGGTAGGGGTATCTTATTTTTTTCT
>CAIGRB010049706.1:49634-61351 GCA_903798255.1 Fraxinus quadrangulata | reverse complement strand
TTATTTTTTTCTTTTTTTTTTTCATTTAAGTTTTTTAATTATTTTATGTGAAAAATATAAAAGTAATGATATTTATTATCATGATGATGAAACATCAATAATTTGGCAACCAATTATCCCTTACATTTTTCTCTCCCTCTCCTTCATCTCTCTCATAAAAATTGAATTGTCCAATCTCATTATTCCATATGAACTGCATATTCCATCATCATAATGATAAATAACATTATTAAAAATATAAATTTGCCATCTTGCTATTTTAAATTAATTAAAATGTGGTCAAAATTTATTTTTTGGGTCAACTGACGACATATTGGAAGGAAACCGTCCATTTGAGTCTCAGCTGCTACGGTTTGAAAGGTTTGGGGCGATGACTGCAACGAATAAAATGTTACGAGAAAATCTGCGACTATTTGAAAGGATTCGAGCAGCTGCAATTATCCCTTAAATAAAAGTATTTGTGAATCGAGTTCATTACGTAAGACTGTTCGAATGAAATTGTCATTCCAAAACGTCATTTTTCATGAATGTATATACTCAGAGCTCTTGGACAACGAGCCCAACTTATACTTTTAAGCTTCCTCTTTCATGAATCAACTTATAGCGCTGAACTTTCATTTTTGTGTTAATTTTTATTAATTTCTGGCATTGATTGCACAATGTTGCTCTTCTACAAGGCATTTTGTCAAGGCGGTTTTTATTTATGCAACTTCAGAGAGTGTTTCTTCTATTATAAATATAAGATTTTGCAGCGTATAAGTAGGCAGCAAATGCAGCAGCGCTAATGCCTGCGAGTAGCCAGTAGAAGTAGTCGATGTGAGCTCGATTAAGGTTATTTGAAAACCAACTGTCTTGACCCGGGCCATTGGTGGCTTTCTCCACCAAAGAGATAAGAAAACTACTCAAGAAGTTCCCTATGCCAAATATACTGAGGTATAGAGCAAGGCCTATACTTTTCAGCTCGTTTTGAACCTGGTCGTAAAAGAATTCTTGGAGGCCAACCAGGGTAAATACATCTGCAACTCCAATAAGCAAATACTGAGGTAGCAGCCACCACACACTCATTGGCACTGTTGCATTCGCCTTATCCACAAGTCCATACTCAGCAACAGTTTTCAGGCGTTCCCTCTCGACTAGAGCTGCAATTACCATGGAAAGAAAAGATAAAACTATCCCAGTTCCGATTCGTTGAAGCATTGTAATGCCCGAGGGTTTCTTACTTATAGCTCTTGCAATAGGAACCAAAATACGGTCATAAATTGGAACGAAGACAACAATGCCAATGGAGATGAAAGATTGAAGTGAAGCAGCTGGTATTTGTAAGCTAGGCGAGATAGAACGATCCATTGTAAGTCCTTGTTTGGTGAAAAAAGTCGATGATTGTGAAGATACAATGCCATATCCCAAACACGTAGCCCATATTGGAACAAGCCTTAGAATTGTCTTTGCCTCTTCAATCTCTGTGACGGTACAAACTTTCCCGTCTTCCTTTGAACCATCAGGTGCAAGCAATGCTTTATTAAGAAACCTGTTACAAATCAGAAAGATTATAATGAAACAAAATGAGATTGATTCCATTATTTCAATCTGGTAAAGCAAAGACTTAGAGTAAAGCAATATCAATGTATTATAACAGAGTTAATATAGTGGACTTTATTGTCCCGAAAAGTCCGATTATCAACATGAAAGCAGGAATTGTCAAGGCTGTAATGCATAGACTTCGAGTGGGTTAAATGAAACAGAGATGTGCTAGATCAAAATTAGATTCTTTGATTTCAGCAAGGATGTAGTTGGTTTAGTCATGCACTAGATCTATTAATGAACCCGAGAGTGGACAAGAAGCTTCCATGTAGCCATCTCCAAATTTATTGGGAACAAGGGTTAGTTTGCTGTGATTCCAGGTTATGTCACGTGTCTACCTCATTTAAAATGGCAAATTTTATACATTTGATAAATGGTATTTTCCATAATGAATCAACTGTAATAAACCTAAGCGACCTTGGATATTGCTTAAAGACAGACAGTCCTCAGGACACTAATGACACTAACAATAGAAACCTAAATGCACCAAAGAAAGGTCAAAAGAATTTTTTTTTTCCAAATATCAAAATACACACAAGGGTAGTCAACTGTTGACTTACTTGAACTGTTCAGAGCCTCGATAAGGCAGAATTCCTTGAGCTTCCTCTTCCTTAGATATTGCTGTCTGGGTAGTCCGCCAATTTCTAGCCGCATTCAGGAATACCCAACCAATTCTCACAAATGGGTTTCTTTCATCACTTTGAACACGAAACCGGTAAGTCATTGTTCCAAGCAAAAATATAATTAGTGCAAGGCACATAACAATGCAGGGGATTCCAAAGCCAAGACCCCAACTTAGGTTGTCTTGAATGTAGCACAAAACAAGGAGAGCCACTATAATCCCCGAATTCATGGAAAAATACCACCAATTGAAGAATGAGCTTTGGGCTTCACATTCTCGTAGGTGTTGCTCATCAAACTGGTCAGCACCGAAAGCTTGAACACAAGGTTTATGCCCTCCTTGTGCTAGTGCAACTAAATACAATGAGAAATAGAAGATAATAATTTGAAACTGTGGCGCAGAGCATGCCTTGTTATTTGCGGCATTTTGGCAGTGAGAAGATTTGAATGAATAGAGAACAACATATGTGGACAAGAAGCAAAGTCCCTGAGATCAATAACAATCCAAAAAGAACTTGATTAGCATTTCCCAGAAGAAAAGTATTTTCAAGAATCGTTGCATCGTGAACTCTTCAAGAAAGATAAGCCTTTTGTACTCAGATTTATCCTATTTATTAATGAATAAGCCAGATGGGTTATTAGTATCTTCCTAATATGCTCAATCAGAGAATTACATGGTAAGTGTCTAATGAACAGAATAGCTTCGTAATGGCTCTCAGTTGAGGAAAATGTTGAAACTTTGGCCATGCCCATGCTCACAAGTAGAAAACTGAAGCATACAACCTAAACCAGACTTGAAATGCTTAATCGAGTTTTAAATATTAACGTGTAATGCATTGAAAAATTGGCAAAAGAAAATATAAATCACAGGCCTCCAAATTTTTTATTATCATACATACGCAAGTAGAAATAATGATGCAGAATCCCACTTCGTATTTATAACACGAACACTATCGGAGAACACAAATATGAGCATCCTCACAATGAATCCAAAATTCCACAACGTACAGAAAATCCAGTAACTAACAGACTAAGTATCACAAACTCAATCAAGTAAAATGGATTTTCTTCATAACATGTGCAATGCTACCAAGTTTAACATAAAAATTCAGAAAGATCCATAGAAATCATAGCACCAAAAGGCTTCAAATTTGATCCAAAAAGACAGAAGATCTCATTTTAAATGGAAGAAGTTCTTTTGGTGGCTCTGACTTACCAGTAGACCGTAGGGACAAATAGCCAATCCAAAGAACAAGGAATATTCATTTGAATATTAATGACGTATTATAAGACATCACAAAGTGTTTTCAACCATTCATGTTTGGATCATAGCTTCCTCTATAAGGCTTGACAACCTTGGCATATTTCCACATCAAAATTCAACATCTAAGATCAATCTGAATTTTTTTAACAGTACAAAATGATCGCCTGGAAAGATGCATATGCAATTAAAACTGGCGTCCATGCTCAAGTAGTTATAAGCTCACAAATCAAGTTTTAACTTGGCTATGTAGGATGTCATTAGAGTTGAAAAGTTCTCAAGACTGACCAGGATATAGAGCCCAGAGGCAATGACAATGGTCCGGTATCGACCGAGAAACAAGTCGGCCACAAAAGCACCCAAAAGCGGTAAAAGCCCCGACGCTCCATTCCACGCATTCACGTTCTCTGCCGCAGTTGCGGTGGATTGGCCCAAAGGACCCGTCAAATAACTTATTAAATTCGAGCTTATTCCAAAGTAAGCAAATCTTTCAGCCATTTCAACACCTAACAAATTGAAAATAATAATAACGAACAATTTAAACACCATTTTTTTGCTATAAGCTGTCGAATGTGAAATTGGGTAGTATTTGGTGTACCTATAATGAAGAAAGCGGACTTCCAACCTCCGGATCCGGACCGTGTGACGGGGCGGCCTTTGAAATCGACGGAGCCATGAACTACGTCGTCTAACGGAGGAGTTTCGGTATCCAAAAGGTGGGTTCCGGCTGCTGAAATGATCGGCATTTCCCTGGAGCTCAACATCAACTCCACCTCACCCCGCCCATATAACAAGAAATTGATTTTCCTGATTCATATGGAACAATTAATGTGATTGTTTATATAATTCAGTCATGTTTCAGTGTGCAAGTCTCTTTCAAGATTACGAGAAGAATCTCTAATTGATGATGTGATTGTTTATCTATTTCAGTCTATAGTTTCATAGTGCATGTCTCTTTCAAAAGTACACAAATCTTTTTGAGTCATTTTACGTAATACTTAATCGACTTCCAAAATCTTTTGTGCCGGTTTATATGTCGTATCGGATTATGGAGGAAAGAGGGTGTATCAAATTTTATAGAAAAAAAGAATTAAGCAAAGTTTGTAGTTGAGTGACCAATGAAAAATTTATGGAAAGTTACAATTCCACCACGGAACGTAACCTGTAGAGAGAATTTGATTGGTTAGATAGCTTATGATCGTTAATCAACGATCTAGTTTCGACGGGATTGCATAAGATGTAGTTTTGTTCAAGTAAAGAATTCAAGCAATCTCAAAAGTCATCTTTTCTACAAATATGTTGAATAACTTGCTTTTAAGTGAAAAAGCTAATTCTTATGTATGTCTAAATACGCAGCCTGCTTATTTAAACTTTGATTTACATGAAAAATGTTATTAATATGAAAATTTACTTATAAGCAAATTACATGTTCGGACAACTTACTAATTTTAAGTAAAAGAAGATACACTTACATTAGTGTCAAAATAAATAACTTATTTATTTTTAACTACGATTAATATAAATTAAATATTTTAAAGCATACTTATTTTTTATTTTTGTAAAAGTGAGATTTATAGTATTTCATGGCTAACGTACTTAAGTAAAGTTATTTTTTAAAAGTAATTCTTACGTTTATTTTTAAATAAGTAATTTATTCTTAACTTAAATTAGCAAATAATATTAGCTAGACGTGAAATAATGATCCATTGTAACTCCTTGTTTGGTGAATAAAGTCGATGATTGTGAAAATACAATGGCACTGGGACTAGCCTCAGGATTGCCTTTATTAGCTAGACGTGAAATAATGATCCTTTGTAACTCCTAGTTTGGTGAATAAAGTCGATGATTGTGAAATTACAATGGCTCTGGGACTAGCCTCTGGATTGCCTTTGCCTTTCCAATTCCAATGATAGTACAAACCTTCCCGTCTTCCTTCAAACCACCAGGTGCAAACAATGATTTACTAAGAAACCTGTTACAAACCAAAAATATTATAATGCAACAAATTGAGATCGATTCCATTATTTCAATCACGTAAAGCAAAGCTTTAGAGTAGATACTGTCCCCAAAAGCCCGATTTTCAATAAGGAAACGGGAATTGAAGAGCATATAATGCATAGAATTCGAGCGGGTTAAATGAAATGTAGAAGTGCTAATGTGTTATAGGAAAATGTGATTAGACTTGCTTGCTCTATGGTCCGGAGAGTTGGATTGTTAGAGGACAAATATGAAAAAAGATGCAAAGATGGAATTATAGAAAGGGATAAGATAAGAAATGAGAATATTGTCAACTAGTAGAGGTGTGTCAATTGAAGATAAATCAAGGGCATAGTGATTTAGGTGATTAGGATATGTTTTGCGTAGACATGAAGAGGCTCATATTCATAAGAGTGATACGATCTCGATTGAATAAGTCTAAAGAGAAGAGAGAGGGAGAGAGATCAAAACTATTATGATCCATTAAAGTTGTAAATGATGTAGTAATTGCTTTGTATCTTACACAAGATTTAGTAATGAGTTGCACATAGGGGATCCAAAAATAATACACTTTGTCATTTTCGAATATATTGACTCCTAGACTTAGTTTATTGTGATTCTAAACAAGAAGTTACTTTGGCCTTATTTGATTTTCGATTTATTTAAAATACATTTTTCTCTCTTTTCTTTTTAACCACACATTCCTTAATAAAATAATATTACATGTAAATTAAAAAAAATTCTTATTTTTAACCACACATTCTCTATCAAATCACTATTTTAAAGTATGTTTTTTTCTTGAGTCAAACGGAATTTATATCTATTTAATTTTACAATGGGGAACGTTATCCATTAATAAATGCAGGGCCAGCTTTGATTTCACGGGGTGCCTTTCTTCTAAGCACAGAAAGGGACATCGTACGGCAGTAGTCTGCTCCGCTAGACTACCTTCCGTCTTTTCTCGGGACGAAAGAGATTTTGATTACAAATAATAGAAAACTTGAAACACAATTGAAAGAAACTCGTTCATTGATTACTGAAAATAAGAAATTACAATNAAGTGATTGATGTGATGAAAAATATTATTTTGTTGAAGAATGTGTGGTTGAAAAAAAGTAAAAAAATGAGAATGAAAAAAATAATGTGTACCAAACAGGGCCCTATATCTATTACTCCTCCGTCCTTGAAAATAGGTTTGCTTTCCTTTTTTTCCACTTCCAAATTGTAGGTCATATTTTTTGTTGGGAGCATAATTAATTTTTTAATTTTGTAATATGTTGCCTTGTTTTTAATAAACTCCTATGTAAATCATTATTTAATGTAGTGTACATTGGAAAAAATGTAAGAAAAAAATCTATATTAATTATATTTACTTAATTTGTGTGAAAATGAAAGCAATGGTCGAAGGTGGTATAATAATGTTTTGTCATTTTCTTGTGGGTTTATTTTGGAGAATATTATCAATTTGTAATCTTGAAAATGACACTTCAATATAGAGATCAGTGCTATTAGCATATGGGATTTATTTCTATGATTGATATCTAGTTTAATCTATATGAAGTTTTCTGGAATATTCTTAGGAATTGATCAGTTTCGTCTGACTATAGGTGGGATAAGCAATCCCCTATTGGCCCGTTTTGGTGAAGGCCAAGAAAAAAATTATTATATATTATAATTATAAATAATAAAGAAAATTTCTTAGGAAAAAAGTTTTACAATCTTACGCCTTATGATATGATTTCAATCGCTAGAAAGTGTTAAAGCAATAAGATTTCAATCGCTAGAAATAAAGATCGCTTTAAAACACAGTGAAAACATGTGATAACACTGAGACATTTAGAAAAGCTAAAAGTTTATCTTCTGAATTATGAAATTTGAGTTCTTGTTTGACATATTATTTGATACAATATATCGTCAACTACTAATAGAGTAAGAAAAATGTTACAAAATGACAATATGTCTATTAGAGTTACTATTAGTAACTTGAAAGCACTTATTTCATTTTTTGAAACATAGAGATAATCTGAATTTGAATCTGACAAGATTACTCCTAAAGAAATTATTGCTCAAGAAGTAGTTGAACCTACATTTCATGTATTATCCATAGAAAGAAGCATTTTGATCAAAATGTTAATGATGAGATAAAATATTATACTGAAGAATCTTTTAGAGTTTATTATTTATTGATTAAGCTCTTTCTTCACATAGGTTAATGTTCGAAAATTTTTAAAAATATGAAAATACTTTTAAGTTTTTGTTTGATTTAAAAAATTGCAAATTACGGATGATATTGTTTGAAGTGTCAATATGATAAGTTTGAAAAAAAATTAAGCATGACAAGAATTATGATATTGATAAACACAAGTTTAATTTTTAAGCTATGAATTGTTAGAAATTGTTTGTCAGAAAACATAAAAGATGGTTGAAGCTTTAGATTACTTAAAAATTACGATTATTTTTTAAATGTGTGAATTGCTTATAGAATATTATTGATATATCAGTTGCAGTTGCATATGTTGAGATGACCTTCTCAAAGTTGATATTGATAAAATCTTGCTTTTGGTATACAATATCAAAGAAATTTTTGAATGAATTGATCATGATGTTTATCGAAAAAAAGAAGTTCTAAAACAAATTGATTGTATTAGTATAGTTGTTAATTTTCTATCAAAAATTCTGAAAAAATAAATTTAATCTAGATATTTGAAAATTTTATATTATTATTGTAACTTTAATATTTTCAATATTATTAATATTTTATGTATTTTTAAATATATATAGGGATCTCATATTTAAAATTGTTCTAAAGCTACCAAAATCTCAATGTTTGCTTTAGGATTAAGTCTATGCAAACGCAATATGTAGGCTGTAGCTGTGATAAAGAAAGCGGACTTCCAGATCGGGTGAGGGGTTGACTTTTGAAGTCAGCAAAGCCATGGACAAGTTGTCTGATGGTGGATCTTCGGCATCCATACCCATATCTCTAGAGCTCAAAAATCATTGAATCAATATATAAACTGATGAGTCCAATTTAGGTCGAGCTCGAGCTCTAAACCCGAGGAATGTTGATGATCCCAATATTGGTCAAGCTCGAGGACGTGGCCCGAGGAGATTTTTTCTAATTTAGCCTCAACGCCTCGTGACCTCTTCGGGATTGCCTATTCTCTACTCACTAGGTCTTCCTCGAGATCACGGCTAGACCTCGTACCACGCAGTTCTTGACTTATTAGAACTCTCCCTCGTGCCTAGACTTATCCGAACCTAATAGAGAGAGTCATGCTATCAATATGTTACCTCATCCTAAAATGATTTTACCGTCAGAGTCCCATTTTCATACAAACACATGGGTGATACAAAATCAATTAAGTTGCAACTTCCAGTCATGGTAGAACTCCTAGGGATTTCAACATTGTAATCCTACTAGAAATGCACTACCTACTTCTATAAATACATCATTCTAATCCATTATTAAGGTATGTTTTTGCATAATTTTTAGCACATATATTTTTTCAAATTCTCTCTCTGACTTAAGCATCGGATATGTTATGAGAACAAACATCGATGCCTTTGTTTCAGGTATCGAAAGATCTTGTTCGTGCCCATTCTCATTCGTCAAGCTACGATTTTTGGTAGCATCATACATTATTCAAAAGTGTTGATTATTTTTCATATGATACTTAAGTCCATTTGATTGCAATGTGAAATTTGAGTGAAAAGAAAATAAATTATAGGGAATTGAATTGTTCAGAGTTTGTTTTATTGGGAATTGTAATTAATTGTATTTGATTTGTATAATTTTTCACCTGAAAAATGTTGAAAGTTTGGCGTCCGTTTGGCTTCGTTTTTCATGAAAATTATCTGTTAAAGTGACATTTTTTTATAATTAGGTCTAGAATTTGTTCCAATTGCTAAAAAAATAAAAAACAAAAAAAAAATAAAAAATTTACCATACCGTATATCATTCGTTTGGCTTTGTTTTGCATGAAAATTTTCAACAAAAGTGATAAATTTTTTACCATTGTATCTAGAATTTTTTTTAATTGCTAAAAAATGGGGAAAAAAAAAATCTCAGTGTACCTAGGCAGTCAAATCCTCAATCAATCTCATATCTTTACTTGTAGGTTGGAAAAAAATGTTGACATAAGCCCCACAAAGATGTTCTTAAGAATTTGTTGTGGCTTGTTGGTATGAAGGAGAATGGCTTCAAATTAACATGGAAGGTCACAGGGTTGTTGAAGTGGAAATTCCCAACATAGAACTTGTGCCCGGTTCCAAGTCTATGGCAGCTACGTTAACTCCTTATATGATTAATATGCACTTGGAACAGTAGGAGTTTTATAATACCATTCGGATAAAATTTGTCCTAATTCCCAAGCTTGAAGCAAAGATGCGTGCTGCAGGGCAAATAGTCTAGACTTTATGTCCCTTGAAGATAGAGAATGGCTAGATATGGATATTGAAGATATTCTACTCTTAGCCAATGGAAATTATGAAATTCCTTCTTATGAGAAGGAATAATGGATCAGATAGTTCGGAAAAGGACATACGGAAGATTCGTGAATGTATTGAACCGATGTACCTGACAAGAAGATTTAACTTTAAATTTCATGTTTATGTAATAAGAACTAGACCTCCCCTTGTGAATTGTGTGTTTGTGTTTTATTGATGCTAACATTTCAACATTTTGTGTATCTTGCACACTTTAATTTCACAATTTGGTGGATGTCATTTGGTTCATGTTACAGCAAAGTTTGTGAACCTTAGGAAGATTTGATAGCAAACGGAACATGCTCCACTCAAATGGATTGTATTACACCACAAACAAGTCCCCCCGACAAAATTATTATACGATAGCACTTCATCAAACCAGCGCGAAACCAATAAGAAATGATATTTGTAAGCCAACACAAATCATCACCACATCTTATTTCAACATCTTATTTCATGGTTGGCAAACTCATTTTTTTCCAACATCCGATAATCATATAAGGAGTTAAATTTTCTAGGTAATTGAATTATTTAGAACTTTTTTGCATGAAAATTATTAATTAAACGTGTTTGATTGGTTTAATTTTCAACATAAATTTTTTTATACTTGTCCATCTTTTACTGGTAGGTAGATGAGAGAAATAGTGAAATACCTGAAAATAAAAATCTAATACTCCATAAAGAAAATGTTTTCCTTATTTTTGAGAAAAATATGACAACATGATCAATTTTTGAAAAATATTTTTCATAAAAAAAATATCAATCAAACACTTCAAAAATAGAAACTTAGATGAAAAATAGACATTTCCATAAAACATAAAGCCAAACAAACACAACCTAAAACTTCAGATTATTAAGGTAAATTTCTTACTACCAATAGAATCTATATTAGAAAAATTAAAATTTAAAACAGCTGCACTTAAATAGGAAATTTTTGAACACACGAACGAATACAAAATCGAAACTTCGTTAGCCGTTTAACCACACAATTGAATCATCATCAAAACATGATAAAGCGAATTCAATCTAGCCCAAGATTTTTCAAGCAAATTCATTATATTCTAAAATTAAAATATGATACAGAGTGATCATGTAAAGTACGGTTCATTTTCATTCACAAACAGGAAATCTATAATAGAAACCTAGAATTAGAGCCCAAAATAGGGAAACTTAAAATAATCAAGAACACTAAGGGGTTGCTATCTTTGTGTTTCAGTTTTGTGTTTTGAGTTTTGTATTTTGAGTGTCCATTTTGAGATTGTTGAAAATGTATTCTTTATGTCA
The DNA here is from genome assembly GCA_903798255.1 of Fraxinus quadrangulata. Lineage (NCBI taxonomy): Eukaryota > Viridiplantae > Streptophyta > Magnoliopsida > Lamiales > Oleaceae > Fraxinus > Fraxinus quadrangulata. Next base: position 50,139 of record CAIGRB010049706.1, on the reverse strand, counting down.
TTTTGAAAAATTATTTGAAATATTATATGGGAGGAAAGAAAGGAGTAGTGGAATTGTAAGAATCACCACCTCGTATGTGATAATTTCACAATATTGCACTAGATCCAAATAAATTCTATCTCAAACGAAAGTTTTCAAAAATCTTTTGAATTCTATAAAAGCCTCTAAAAATTTTAAAATGAAAATTTATAAGTTTACAAAAGACTTCCACTAATTCCATACAAATATCTAAAAAATCCACATGAGTCATTACTTAAAAAAAGATCCATCAAAATTTTCAAAAGTCTCAATTGAATACACCCCATAAATGTATAAAAATGGAATATATCTATTTTTGGGTCTTTTGGCAGATATCCTTAAAATTGGGACCTTCAATATAAATAATTAAGCTAGTTTACAAATAAAAACGTACAGAGTTAGATACACCATAACAAAGCAACAGCCAAAAGCCCCAAACTGAAGAACCCTAATCCGACACAAATCAAAAAAAAAAAAAAAAAAAAAA
>CAIGRB010049706.1:6105-47208 GCA_903798255.1 Fraxinus quadrangulata | reverse complement strand
CATACTTCGTTCGCCACCAAAGCTTTGCATCTCCACTAAGATACATGGTAGCTGTTGTAACCTTTCTCGCTTCGTCTCGGATCGAAGCCGCAAGAAAGTATTGTTCCATATCGAACAAGAAGTTCTCAACTTCTTTAGCATCGCGTGCCCCTCCGTAGGTACACGATTCTGGAATTCTGAGTCTATGAACAGGCTCATGTGCTGTGGCTTGCCCGTTGCCAACCGCGCGTTGAAGCACTAGTAATTGAGCTCTCAACGCTTCCATCTCTGTAAATTAATAAATAGTCATTTATCAATAAATTAATAATATTCATTTATCGATAAATTAATAAGCCCTCTAAAATAATAATTTTTATTGGTTCTAACATTATTATTTTATAGAGGTTTACTGTAATTTAACCTTTTTAAAATATATATCGAACTTCTAAAATGATTATTAGAACTTCTTAAACTAATATTTAGCTATTAATTATTTTTTGTTGGGTTAAATGTGAATTAGAGTTCTACGTTAGAAAAGGTCGCACACTTTCTAATTAATTTTTTTTTCTAGAACATTATTTTTGTTTATCTCGATCGTTGTGGCTCATGAACTCGACTCCTTTCCTTAACCCCTACTTCTTACTACGTTTCGTTCTTCATAAGTATAGTCGCTTGAATATAGACATCCAATCAGTGACTTTTACAAATTCCCACCATAGACAATGTCACATATTGTTTCTTTTTAATGAAAAGTCACTCTGTATTTTAACTAAGTAAAAATTTTATTGAACGTGATTTCCTATTTTTAACAGAATGAGCGTACTGTGACTAGTTTGCTGTGAATAGGGTTCAAATGGTGCATAAAAGTTTCTTGTTTGTTTATAAATCTCAAGCAGTTGTTTCAAATAAATAAATGCTAACCTTGCAAACTGATTACAGAGGTGAGTTTCCCTTGCTTCCAGCACTAAACTTTTGAGGTTATACATGCCAAGACTGTTGAAATTTTTCACGAAACTTAACTTTATAAACTTGTCAAGATCTTCGTGTCAAATCACCAAGAAACTTAATTAACGCGGAATATACCTTCATCCATTGATTTGTAACTTGAATAGTGAATCTTGATCTTTAAATCTTCAATTTAATTTCTCCAAACCTGCTTCTTGATTCTTGATTGTGGGTTTATGAATCTTTCTCTTCAATATGTTTTTTTTTTTTTATTCTTGTATTGATGGGATGACACAAAGAATGAGAATCTTACATATGAATTGGGGATCATTATCATATATATAGTTTTCATATGTATTCGACACATCATCAAATACAAACCCTAATGGATTTCGTCTCTACACATAGTCCGGCCCACACTTTATTTAGATACTCAAAGTCCAATCACTTAATTCTTTATTAGATCACTTTAATTTTGAGTTTAGCTTTAAGATAACATTTACACACAATTAATTACATATGTAGGCCCACATGGCAAATTAATAATTCCCAACAAAGACATGTTGTCTTTGATGAACTTAGTTTTCTACATGCCTGAAAATTAAATGTTGTTATTATTGAAAACATGACCTAGAATGAAAGAAAACATGGTGCTCTTATTGAAAAGCTAGGATGGTAACTAAAGATTGTATCGAACTCCTCGATTAGACTTGGCAGAAGACATCCTGCAAAAAAAAATCTTCTGCTAGTCATATTTGTCTTGGGCAGTGTTTCTATGCAACTTCAAAGGCTCTTTCTTCGATTGTAGATATAAGATTTTGCAAAGTACAAGTAGGCAGCGAATGCAGCAGCACTAAGACCGGCAAGTAGCCAATAGAAGTAGTCGAGATGAGCCCGATTAAGGTTGTCTGAAAACCAACCATCTCGACCCGAGCCACTGGTGACTTTCTCCACCGCAGAGATGAGAAAGCTGCTCAAGAAACTTCCTATGCCAAATATACTAAGGTATAGAGCAAGACCAATGCTTTTCAATTCTTTAGGAACCTGGTCGTAGAAGAATTCTTGGAGCCCGATCAAGGTAAATACATCTGCAATTCCGAAAAGCAAGTACTGTGGTAGCAGCCACCACACACTCATTGGCACTGTTGCTTCAGGCATGTCCACCAATCCATATTCAACGGCTGTTTCCAGACGTTTCCTCTCGATCAAAGCTGCAATTACCATGGAAAGAAAAGATAAAATTATTCCAGTTCCAATTCGTTGAAGCATTGTTATGCCGGTGGGGTTCCCAGTTATGGATCTTGCAATTGGAACCACAATACGGTCATAGATTGGAATAAAGACAACAACGCCAACACTGACAAAAGATTGAAAAGAAGCAGCTGGTATTTGTAGGCTAGACGTGATATGACGATCCATTGTAACTCCTTGCTTGGTGAATAATGTCGATGATTGTGAATATATAATGGCATATCCCAAACAAGTAGTCCATATTGGAACAAGCCTGAGAACCGCCTTTGCCTCTTCAATCTCAGTGATACTACAAACTTTCCCTTCTTCCTCCCAACCATCAGGTACAAGCAATGCTTTATGAAGAAACCTGTCACAAACCAAAAATACTATAATGAAACAGAATTAGGTTGATATTGAATAGTGGAGCCTAACGATGATTACGGGTGGTTCACATTCAAAAGTCTTCCACTGGTTTCTTGCAAGATTGAGGAATGCATGGTTTAGGTGCAAATTTTGTCGAGGCAATTGATGTAAATAGTGCATGTATTATAATTAGTTGATGGAGCCAAACACGTGAAAAAATAGAGTAGCTGGGCGGATGAAAAATTGCAAGAGTGAAAGTGAGGTGCAGAGAACCAGAAACAGAGTTAGACTTCTGTAGAGAGTTAAAAGAGGGAATTTTTAAGAGAAATATAGGCTAGAAAAATGCAATCAGTATTTCTCTCTGTGTTCTCATTTCTTTCGTTGATATGGTGAAAAAAGAAATGGTGTGGGCCTGTGGACATAAGCACAATTTCTGAACAACGTTAAACCCTTTTATCTTGTACTTTTTCTTATTTTTGTGTCTTTTATTTCTTCTCAGTTCAAATAATATATTTCTCTTTCCACTGATTTGGCGGAATAAGTAGTCTAATTCCTAATAATTCATACCATTATTATGATCATATAAAACAAAGATTTATTGGAGACAAGGATACCAGCGTATTTTTTTTCCTTGTTAGGTTAGAAGGTAAAATGTCTACCTAGTTTCCTGACGAAAATTTATCCATTAATATATGGTAATTCTCGTAAAGAATCAACGTCAATAAACACTAGTGAACTTGGATAATGCAGACACAGATGCTGTCCATCCCGTTGGAAGCACAGTAATTGGAACTAATTAATAGAAATTTAAGGGCAAGTTCTCAACTCTGTACTGGATAGTGCTATGGATAAAATTTTAGTTTCATTTTCTTCCTTAACGTTGCTGGGTATTACATAATAAATTTTACCAAAGAAGCCATACGTGTACAAAAGCGAGGTCAAGCGGCATTTTGTCCTCTTAAATATCAAAATGCATGCAAAAAATGGTAGTTGACTTACTTGAACTGTTGAGAGCCTTGATAAGGCAGAATACCTTGAGCATCCTCTTCCTTGGATATTTCCGCCGGGGTAGCCCGCCAGTTTCTGACCGCATTTAGGAATACTCGACCGATTCTCACAAATGGGCTTCTTTCTTCGCTCTGTGAGCGAAATCGGTACGTCATAGTTCCAAGCAAAAATATAATTAGGGCGAGGCACATGACAATGCACGGGATTCCAAAGCCAAGACTCCAACTTAGGTTGTCTTGAATGTAGTTCAAAACATAGAGAGACACTATAACACTTGTATTCATGAAACAACACCACCAATTGAAGAAGGAGCTTTTGTCTTCACACTCTTTTGGGTCTTGCTCATCAAACTGATCAGCTCCAAAAGCCTGAAGACAAGGTTTATGCCCACCTTGCGCTAGTGCAAATATATACAATGAGAAGAAGAAGCAAATAACTTGAAACTGTGGTGGAGAGCATGCCGTGAGATTTGCTGCAGTAATTTGGCAGTCAGGAGATTTGAATGAATAAGCAGCAGCAGATATGGACATAACACCAAGTGCCTGAGATCATAACAATAGAAAAAACATGATTTGCAACTCCCTGAAGATTAGCATTTTCAAGAATGTTATGTACTAAAGAAATACTTCGCGTAAATGAAGTGATTGACAGAACTTCTCAAAATCAATCGCGAAATCAAAGTCCTTGTCTCCATCTGTTCCGAGGACAATATAGAATACAAATGAATTACCTAAAATCATTCTGTTGGGAAGAAATTTTCATCTTCTCGCTCCTTTTGTGATTATTCATATTTTTTTCAAAATGATTCAGCAACTGAGCACTGGACCCAATAATGAATCCAAAATTTGTTTTAACATACAGAAAACTCCAGCAACTAACAGGCCAAATATCAAAAGCTCAACCAAGTAAATGCATTTGCATCATGGAAAAACATGTTGAAGTTTAAAATTTCTTCAAACTTGAAAGTTAAAAAATAAATTGATATGCCAATTCGATTGAAAAAATCAGAACATATAATTTGGTAACCTTCACGGACAAATTTCTGCCCTTTTACTCAATCTGATAAACTTCCAATCTGCTGTAGAAGTGCATATTTATGCTTAGATCTATTGACGATAGCAGAATTATGAATTATCACATCTTTTTGTGCAGCTGAACCAGTCTTAACCACTCCTAAAAGCTTTGTAGATTGTCATTGACATATAATTCCAATGAAATATCTTAAATAAATCTATCTATCATTACAATTAATTTAAAAGCTCGAAATAGTAAACATATCAACGAATAATTACGCCAATTTTGGCGTTTTGAACTGACCAGGATATAGAGCACGGTGGCAATAATAATGGTTTGATATCGACCGAGAAAAGAGTCGGCCAAGAAAGCACCCAAAAGCGGTGTAAGCATGGCCGTTCCAGTCCACACATTCACATTTGCCGCTGCTGTTGCAGTGGATAGGCCTAATGGACCCGTCAAATAGCTTATCAAATTTGAAAGTATTCCATAGTACGCGCTTCTCTCAGCCATTTCAACACCTAATAAATTAACAAAACTCTAATTGTATCTCAAGTTGCTAAGCTAAGGAAAACAAAAATCCTATTTTGCCGTGTGAAATTGGGGTGTATGCAGATTACAATAAACGTACCTATGATGAAGAAAGCTGACTTCCAACCTCCAGATCCTGATCGGGTGACCGGGCGACCTTTGAAGTCGACGGAGCCATGAACAAAGTCGTTGTTTAACAGTGGAGTTCCAGCTCCAGCGGCTGAAGAGATCGGAATAGACATATCTCTGGAGCAAAACAAACCACCTGAATTGGCAAAACTTGGTACCCAGGAAAGGGATAGTTTGTAAGTTCCAGAAAGTTGAATAGAATTTATTCTTTACTTGTTGATGTGATGAAAGATAAACACGTGTGGTTACTTTCGTCATCTTTAATTCTTGCAAAAAGACAAAATCGAAGTAAGCAGCAGTTAGTTGCATGAGGGGCCCATCAATGGAGTAGTGACTTGGATGAGGGGCCATCAAAGAATAAACGTAGTATTTTAACCTTTTCTTTCGGAGCAAATCATGTGAAGCTTACGTCACGCCACATGCATTTCATTTTATAACTGTAATTTTTTTATAATTATTACTCAACTTCATAACTTTTTTTTATTGCATTTTTATATAATTTTTTCCTTAATGATAATTTATGTCCAAATATTTCGTTTACAGACTTATTTGTCCATCATAATTTTGAGTGTGGAAAAAAATAAAATAAAATAAAATGTGTGTGTGTGTGTATGTGTCCTTTGTTTAAAGAATGCTAACAAAATTCATAGATGAAAATTGTCATTTGCTAATTGTTAAAAAAAGTTGAGAATAGGTAATTATATTCATACCACAATTTTTATTTTCTACACCATATTTTAATTGCACTTGAGGTTCTTAATTTTTGCTCATTATAACACTTATATTCCTACCATTTTTTCATGTTAATCTTATCTCCAAACTTTCAATTAATTAACACTTTTTGTATTTGATAACGATTTTATATCCAAAAGTGCGTTTAAATGATGTAAAATAATATATTTTCCATCATACTTTTAGAAAATAAATAATAAAATGCGAAAACGATATTTTTCCCTCATTTCAAAACGTGAAAGTAAAATATTTCGATATAAGTCATCAGCAAAGACGGACATACTAATTAATGGAAGGTTGAAGATAAAAATTCAAGAGAAAAAAAGTTAAGAAAAAATTGTTACAATCAGTAAACATTGAGGAATTTAAATGTAATTAAAATATGGTGTATAAAATTATGGTGGCAATATAACCACCATAAGAAGTTTAAGAAAAAAAATGTAGAGAGAGAGCAAATTACTTAAACCACCCCTTTTCAAAAAATAATAATAAAAAATAAAAATAATATTCATACATATCAGATTACATAAGGCTCAAGCGAGGTATGACAATTATATATATACTCCCTACCTTTTCAAAAACTTCAAAAACCACCCTTGAAGTTTACAGTTACGACGTGTACCCCTTGTCAGCTAAAATAGATATATATTTTCTATTTTCCCCTCTATTCTAATTTAAGATTTATTATTATATTTAAACTACATATTTTCCTTTTCTTTTTTCTTAAGATATATTTTTTGATAATATATTATTAAGTTAAACTGTATATTTTCCTTTTTCTTATTTCTTAAGATAAACCTTTTTATACTTAGAAACCATTTTACTAATATATATATATATATCCTTGTTTGAGTCTTATTTTTTCTAAATTCATTTTCAACTACACATTCTTCCACAAAAATAATATTACACGTAAATTCAATTTTTTTTCTACTTTTTAACCATACATTATTTTTAAAAAATTACTATTATAAAACCTATTTTCCATAAAATGGATCTCGAACACACCCAATATAAAGAAATGTTTAAGAATAATTTAATTAATCTATTGAAAATTCTAATATCATCATAATATTGTGGTTAAATTATGGTCAAAGGCTTGACTTTTGGTCAACTTATGGATTTTTGGACGGAAGTTGTTAGTTTGTGACATATTTGCAACAATTTCAAAGTTTGGGATCATGTTACACTTTTTTGGAAAGTTTGGAACCTCCATTGCTATTCCCTCGATATCATTAAACTTTTTTTATATTTATTTAACAGGCGGCTTTTAGAAGAATAATATTATTTATCATTATAATGATAGAACGTCGATGATGTGCATTTCAATTCGTATGAGAGAGGGAAAGAAGAGAGAGAAATATGAGGATAATAGATTGTCACATCACAGATATTCCATTATGATAATGTTAAATAACATCACTTTTTTTAGAATGCAATTTTATGCCAATTTACTAGCTATTTTGTTGAGATGGCAAATCTTACCTTTAAATCACGTCACTTTGACATTTCGTCACCCTCATTATACGATCATCAAGCTTTTAAATGGAGATTGATGAAGTGGTATATGGAATACATTTGCGATCCTTCGGAAAAGTTTCGAATATTACATTAGCAATTGAGGTATTTTACGCGAGAACTATATTATATTTATTTAAGAAGCTATTCAATCACCAAATTGCAGCCTTTGAAGTCAATGGAGCCATGAATGATATCATCTAAGAGCGGAGTTTCGGCATCCCAAATATTGACAATTCGGCCATTTCTCTGGAGCACAACCATCCCACTTTGACAAAAATGAAATTTTATTCTGATTGCTTTCAAACACAACAAATTTTAGGAGGAGTTATTTATTCGCTAAGCATGCATGATTTAGTTTCGTAGATAATACAAAAAGTGATAGTGGGCAAGTTGTCTAGGACAACTCATAACGTATTTAACTTCGTAGAGTTTTATGAAGCTTAGGAACAAAACAAGTGGAACCTTCTGTACGAGTAATTAAGTTGATTTTTTTGAACATAGTTCATCAAAGAAGAATGCCTTGACAAGTATAACCTCAATGGTTTGTGCCATAAGCAAGGAAACGCACCTCTATAATCAATTTGCAATGTTATCATTTTGTTTATTTTAAAAAAAAATAAAAGAAGAAGAAGCCTTATAGAGATATATACACGAACAAGCAACATTGTTTATTTACAACTTCTTGAGATATATACAAGAACTATCGATTATTAGTTCAGTTTATTCCACAATATTGCTATTCTACTACCCATAATTTGTAGAGTTAGTTTTTTTATACAACTTCAAAGACTATTACTTCGATTATATATGTAAGATTTTGCGAAGTAGAAGTAGGCAGCGAGTGCAACAGCACTAAGCCCAGCTAATAGCCAATAGAAGTAGTCGAGATGAGCCCGATTAAGGTTGTCCGAAAACCATCCATCTTGACCCGGGTCACTGGTGGCTTTCTCCACCACAGAGATAAGAAAGCTACTCAAGAAGCTCCCGATGCCAAATATACTAAGGTATAGAGCAAGACCAATACTCCTTAGTTCCTTTGGAACTTGGTCGTAGAAGAATTGTTGGAGCCCAATCAAGGTGAATACATCTGCAATTCCGAAAAGCAAATACTGAGGTAGTAGCCACCATACACTCATTGGCACTGTTGCATTTGGCAGATCCACCAGTCCATGTTCGACAACGATTTTCAAACGTTCCCTCTCAACTGAAGCTGCAATTACCATGGAAAGAAAAGATAAAATTATTCCAATTCCAATTCGTTGAAGCATTGTTATGCCAGCGGGTTTCCCGGTTATCGATCTTGCAATTGGAACCACTATACGGTCATAAATTGGAATAAAGACAACAACACCAACACTAACAAAAGATTGAAATGAAGCAGCTGGTATTTGTAGTCTAGACGTGATATGGCGATCCATTGTAACTCCTTGCTTGGTGAATAAAGTGGAGGATTGTGCATATATAATGGCATATCCTAAGCAAGTAGTCCATATTGGAACAAGCCTGAGAACTGCCTTTGCCTCTTCAATCTCAGAGATACTACTAGCTTTCCCGTCTTCCATAGAACCATCAGGTGCAAGCAATGCTTTATTAAGAAACCTGTCACAAACCAAAAGTACTATAATGAAACCAAATTAGGTTGATGTTGAACAGTTCAGACTACTATTGAATAGTGACCTAATGATGATTATGGGCTTCACAGTCAAAAGGCTTCGGAATGGTTTCTTATAAGATTCGTGAAAGCATGGTTAAGTACAAATTTTGTCAAGGCATTTAATGTAAAAACAATGGACAATTTCAGACGCAAAATCCATCCTTCTTGACAATTTGCTTATTATAATTGACTGACGGGACCAAACACTATATAAATAGGGTAGCTTGACGAAAGAAAAAAGTGCAAGAGTTCAAGTGAGGTGCAAAAAGCTAAAAACAAAGAGTTAAGCTTCTACAGAGTTAGATGAGAGAAAAAGCTTTTGCATAGGCTAAAAATAGTGTCAATGTACACAATTGTTAAGTTTGGTGCTTAACCAATTTGGGCACAATGCGGCAGCTCAATTCTTTTACCTAATGCCTGGCCTGTGATGCAACCCTTATTATTGTGAGATGTCCAGCCCATTTTAGAATGCAACCCGGCAGCCAAATTACACTTATCTCAAAGGCTGAGATTGTAACATGTGGATGAGCTGTGTCCGTTGGATGCTTCTTCCTGTTGATATTTTGGCATGACTCTCTCATTCGTCTAATTACCTTTGAGATTATTCCAGGTTCTCTCTACTTTTACTCTCTGTTCTCTCTCTAAAAACATTTGGTTTTTGCCTGTAATCTTGGGTCCTCGATGATTCTTGGTGAGATCTAGTATTTTGATTAACGCTTGGTTTTGTGTTTCTGTTCTTATGTGGACAGTAACCTTTGGTTACTTTGTGTAAACGTATTTTTGAGAGTTTATGTGAGAGATTCTTGGGTCTGAGGGTTGTTCCTTGTGGATCTGTTGTACTGTAACATTGATCTTATTGTTGGATTCTAGTGGATTGGAGCACTAATCACTTCAGTAAATGTTCAACGGGTGATTAGCCCTAATTTGGATGAACATCTGAGCCTTAGGGCAAAAAATCCTTGGTATTCTTTCTATTTTCTGCATTACTTTGTGTTTTGGGGCCTCTATAATACCAACAACAATGATCCAACATATGTCAAGTTGGATGATACTCCAAAAAGCAATATGCTACAACAGACAAATGATAGTTCTTAGCAAGAGGAACCTCTCCCAGAGACTACTACACCAAAGTCTCCAGCTCCAATCCGTGTTCTCAGGAAGTCTTCTCAACTTTATGTTTTCTAACAGGAGGTACATAAATTATTTATTACTCATTAATGCCGGTGATTGGTGAACCTAAATGTTAGGATGATGCATGCGAGGTGGAGGATGTGATCAAGTGGGAGCTTCCAAAGAAAATGAGACAAGGTCCCCTATATCTAACCAAACTTGAGAGCTAGCTAAGTTACCTACAGGAAAGAAAGCTCTACGGCAATAAATAGGTGTACCAAGTAAAGGAGGAACATGACGGTTCAAAGAGATATAACGCGAGATTGATAGTCAAAAGTTTCCAACAAAAAGAAAGAATTGAGTACACGGATTTATTTGCCATTGAAGATAGGCAACCACTCAGTCAGCCTTGAATATTGTTGCAACAGAGAGCTTGTACTTGAGTATTTAGATAGGAAAACTGCTTTGCTCCACAGTGACTTAAAGGAGATATACATACAGCAACCAGAAGGCTTCCAAGTCAAAGGGAATGAGAAGCTCGCATGCAAATTGAACAAATGTAGTTGTGCAGCTTGAAACAAGCCCCGAGATAGTGTTAAAAGAAGTTCTATGAATTTATAAAGAAAAATGGCTACAAAAAGTGCAATGCTGACCATTATTGCTGCTTCATAAGGTTCAAGTCCAGTTAACCTTGAAGGGTTGCTTAATTGATCAGGTCTTGGATTTGCTCCCTGATGGTCACCAGTTCGAGTCCCCTTAGGGCCACTGAGGTAAGTGTCCGGCCGTAAACTTTAGGATCTCGTGGGATTAGTCGAGGTGTGCGCAAGCTGGTCCGAACACCCGCGGTTATCAAAAAAAAAAAGTTTCAAGTCCAGTTATGTTATTATGCTACTTCACATTGATGACATGTAGTATTAGATTCACATATGGAAGAAATCAGAAGTTAAAGAAGCAATTTTCACCAAAATTAAAAATAAAGGACTTGGATGCATCAACACAAATTCTTGGGATGAGAATTGGATATTGAAGCTATCTCAGGCAAATTACATTAATCGAATGCTACATAGGTCCAAAGTGAACAGTGCAAAGACGCCATTGGCTAATCATTTCTGTCTTTCTTTTTGAAAGCACACTTATTGAGACTAACCTATAGAAACTTAAGGGCAAGTTTGGAACTCCATATTGGACAGTGTTATGGCTAAAATTTTAGTTTCATTTTCTTCATGTTTTTTAGTATTACATAGCCCTTATTTGTCCCTAATTTTTTAAAACTTATTTTACCCGAAACTCATATTCAACCACACATTTTATAGGAATCACAACTATTATCAACTTTTCAACAACATATATCATCAATTTTTATCAAAATCTACTAAAAATCCGATTATTAGCAAAATCAAACGGGGGCATAATAAACTTTTCCAAAGAAGCCATATGTGTACAAAAGCGAGGTCAAGATGCATCTTGTCCTTTCAAATATCAAAATACGTACAAAAAACGGTAGTTGACTTACTTGAACTGTTGAGAACCTTGAAAAGGCAGAATACCTTGAGCATCCTCTTCCTTAGATATTTCTGCCGTGGTAGTCCGCCAGTTTCTAGCCGCATTTAGGAATACCTGACCGATTCTCACAAACGGGCTTCTTTCTTCACTCTGTGAGCAAAACCGGTAGGTCTTAGTTCCAAGCAAAAATATAATTAGAGCCAGGCACATGACAATGCACGGGATTCCAAAGCCAAGACTCCAACTTAGATTGTCTTGAATGTAGTTCAAAACATAGAGAGACACTATAACACCTATATTCATGAAACAACTCCACCAATTGAAGAAGGAGCTTTTGTCTTTACATTCTTTTGGGTTTTGTTCATCAAACTGGTCAGCTCCAAAAGCTTGAAGACAAGGTTTATGCCCACCTTGTGCTAGTGCAAATAAATACAAGGAGAAGAAGAAGCAAATAACTTGAAACAGTGGTGGAGAAGATGCCGTGTTATCTGCTACAGAAATTAGGTAGTCAGAAGATTTGTATGAATAAGAAGCAGCAGATATGGTCATAACACCAAGTGCCTGAGATCAAAACAATAGAAAGAACGTGATTAGCATCTCCCCGAAGAATAGCATTTTCAAGAATGTTATGCACTAAAAAAATACTTCGCGTTATTGAAGTGAGAGAGAGAATTGCTCAAAATCAATCCCAAAATTGAAGTCCTTGGCTCCATTCATATTGAGGACAATACAGAATTTTTTTTGTGGGGAGAATAGCCCCTTTTGTGATTATTCATAATTTTTCAAAATGATTTAGCAAAACTTCTATTTTTAACGAGCACTAAAACCCATAATGTATCCCAAATTTATCTTAACATTCAGAAAACTCCAGCAACTAACAGATCAAATATCACAAGTTCAACCAAGTAAATGCATTTACATCATGGCAAAACATGCAAAATAGTACCAGTTTAAAAGTTTTCAAACTTGGAAGTCAAAAAATTAATATGCAAAATGTTGTGCCAAAAGACTGCCAATTCAATCAAAAAAATTCGGAACATATAATGTGATAACCTTCACAGACAAATTTCAACCATTTTACTCAATCTGATAAATCTTCAAAAGTACAAACTACGAAGTGGACATCTGCTGGAGAAGTGCATATTTATGTTTTAATTGACAAGATCAGAATTATGAATTATCACATCTTTTGATGCAACTGAACCTGGCATAATTACTCTTAAAAGCTTTGTAGCTTGACATATAATTCCACTGAATATCTTGCATAAGTCTGTATATTATTACAAATAATTTAAAAGCTGGAAATAGAAAAGGCATGTTAGCTAATAATTATGCCATTTTTTTGTGTAAAAAGTTTTGAACCGACCAGGATATAGAGCCCAGTGGCAATAATAATGGTCAAGTATCGACCAAGAAAGGAGTCAGCCACAAAAGCACCCAAAAGCGGCATTAGCATGGCCGTTCCAGTCCACACATTCACATTTGCCGCTGCTGTTGCAGTGGATTGGCCTAATGGACCCGTCAAATAGCTTATCAAATTTGAAAGTATTCCATAATATGCACTTCTCTCAGCAACTTCAACGCCTAATAAATAACAAACAATTAACAAAACTCTAATTGTATCTCAGGTTGCTAAGATAAGGCAAACAATTAGTTTTGGGATTGATGCCTAACATGTGCTCAAGCATGATACAAATGGTCCTCGAGATACCTCGAGGATAGACACTCCAGAATGCCTCCAAAATCAAATTAGTGGTCCTCGGGGTATGTGCTCAGGATTTTACCTTGGCTGAATTCTTAAAGTGCTCCGCGGTCGAGCGTTACTAATCCTCATCCCGAAAGAACCCTAACCCTAACCAATTACCGTTATTCGAGAATTCTAGGTCTACTAGTTGTCTTTCCTAGAAGGTACCGCAGGTAATATGGAATAAGACTTCTGTTTTTAATCTAACACTTATCCCAATAATAATTCCTATGAGTCCTACCGGGAGTCCACCGCTACCTATCTTTATAAGTATGGGATTTTGGATCATTATTGAGGTACGTTTTTTACATATATTTTTCAAGCACTTAGACTTATTCATATTCTCTCTCTGATTAAGCATCGAGGGGCGATGAGGACACATCTCGACGCCTTTATTTCAGGTGCCGAAAGACCTCGTTCGTGCTCGATCTCAATCGTCAAGCTCAAAAATCAAACTGTGCAATTTTTGATAGTATCAGAGATTATAATCACTTAAGACACCAAATTGATTGTTACAAAATCCTGCTCTGTGAAATTGGGGTAGGATTAGGCATATACAAATTACAATTCGTACCTATGATGAAGAAAGCAGACTTCCAACACCCGGATCCGGATCGGGTAACAGGGCGACCTTTGAAGTCGACGGAGCCATGGACGATGTCTTTTAAGAGTGGAGCTTCGGCATCCCAAAGGTTGGTTACTGCAGCTGAAGAGACCGGGTTAGCCATATCTGAGCTCAACAATCACCCCCACAATAATTGCAATAGATAAAAGAGGGCATTATTCTGGTTTTATACTTGTTTTCAAAGCATCTAAAGTCGTTAATGGTTAACCATTTCACAAAAAAATTGACAAGTGATGTGACCGTTCGTCCGCTTGAGCTGACTTCAACTTGCACATCATGCACAATTATTAAAGATATTGGAAATTAGATAAATTATCCATTTTTCAATATCCACATTCGGCTACACATCAAAATTCCTCTTGAGCATTTGTATAAGCAGTATTATTTCCATGGGCCCCCATCAATGGAGTATTTTATAGCTCCATTATGCGAGGATAATTTAAACTTTAGGGAAAATTAAACCTTGAGTTCTGACCTTTTCAAAATGTAGCAAACAAGTTTCCAAATCCAACCTAATGATTTGGGGTAATGCCCGCCCCCATCCATCCACCATTCAGATCTTTCTCTGCCATCGTGACCTCCTCAGCAAATTCTCGAAGAAGTTGATGTTGCACTTTCAGTAAATTTCACCCGGGTAGCCACTCGCCACCGCATAATTTGCATTCTTGATTTTGTGGCCAAAAAAATGGATAGCCAATGGAAAGGCCATTAACACAATTGGCAGAAGATTTTTTCAATAAATTTCCATCAGTGGAGATGTGAAAAAGTGTGCTCAAGAAGAAGAATAAATGAGAATAATACTCCCCAGTCCCATTTACACAAGCCAATTTTCCTATTTTCTTATTCCAATTATAGTCTCTCCTCTTTTTTCGACAATATTTTGTTTTGATGGTTTACAAATACACGTAATTTAATTTGACCAGTTATAATCAATTTTATTTTCCTTAATTTAAAAATTGTACAAGTATAAAGATGTCTATTTCTTGAAAATTAAATTATTCAATTTATTTGCCACTTCGAACAATAATTTACTACTGATTGTTGATAATTAAATAATGATAAATTAAGAAAAAATTTGGTAAAAATTACTTTTTCAATAACATTAAATAAGATTTCTTAATTTGTGTGAAAAACAAAAGCAATCTATATAATAAATGAGATGGAGAGAATATTATTTAACTCCGCTGAAATTATAACTCAAGTATATGTGGTGATGGTGACGGCTAAATGAAATATAAAATTAAATAACTTATTTAATTGCACTTATTATTTAATGTCATATTAGCGCCACATAGGCTAAAGTTATAATTTTGATGGGACTAAATAATATTACTCATGAATTAATGGAGATTTTTAACCATGCATGCTTCCATAAAATAATTTTACACGCAAATTCAAAAAAATTATTAATTTTTAACTATACATTCTCCAATAAAATATTATTTTAAAATACATTTTAGCTCAAGAGGCTTAACAGTAAGCCCATATTTGGTAGCCTTTTTTGGAAAACATTATTTTGAATAGTGAAATTTTGGAGAATGTGTGATTAAGAAGAAAGAAAAATAAATTAAATATATATGTAAAATATTTTATTGTATAATTGTGTGATTGAAAATGAGTGTGTAGAATTTTTTTTTTTTTTAAATAATATATACAAACAGGGCTAACACGAACAGCTAGAGTTTTGTGTGAAGGGGGTTCTCCACTAGGGTCGCAGGTCGCAGCCTTGCAGGTTTCTTTTAGATTTGTTGATTCTTCGTTTTTCATAATTCTATGCTTTTTTTCATTAAATCTTTTGTCATGAATCAAATTAACTTCATCGTCATAAAAGTACGATGGTCACACATGTTCAATAGGTTGATCGAGATGCTAAAAATGAAAGGTTCAAAGTTCTTCAATAAAAAATTCAAAAAATTGGGATAGAGTAGAATTTGTTTCCACAAATTTTAGTAAAATTGAATCGACGATCAAATTATATATTGCAAGAAGTCACTAACAGGACCCCACAAATGACAGAGAAATTGAAAGAGTAGATATTCAAACAGGGATATTACCTTGCGTAAACTTTATGGTTGCGTGTCATTCTTGAGAAGCTCACCAAGAACAATAGATGTTGAAATCAAGGATTCTTGTGAAATTAAAATACATGTAAGGGAAGAGAAAGCAACCCAGCACCACGAGATTTTCTTCCTCAACAATTACAACATAATTCAATATTTTATATAATTTGACCAAGAAGAATGATGTTACGTAACATAATTGATGTTAAAATCGGTTTAATTGACAATAAGTTCCATTGATTTAATAAAATCACATCCCCAAACAACGAAATAAAGAGTTAACTGTCACCATTGGATTTTTTATCTTCTCCATCATTAACTTGGACTTAGAAAATCTCCCCTTAGAACATATGGTTGTGCATGGAGAAGTGAAAGTTTAAATTTTAAATTAACTTTAGACTTTAAATTATCGTGGAAACAACGTACATTTTAGACACGTCAATTGTACCATATAAGCAAAAAGGGGTTTCCGAATTGACTATAATCTAAGAGTATCTTCAACCGACTTTTTAATAATCTCATTATTTTTATTTTAGACAGTTGATTGCTAATTTTAAGAGTTGAATAAACTCTCTATAGTTGAATTTTAAAGTAGAGAGTGAATTTGGCTGTGTATAATAATTTATTGGTGTCATTCATCATTTTTCAATTTCTCATACCATTCTTTAAAATTAAAGGAATAATTATAATGTGAACAAGAGAAGTTAAGCGGAAAAAATGAGAAAATAGTAAATGATAATAATTTTTTTAAAAAAAGGTCAAAGTAAAGATAAAATATAAATAGTATTACATTTTGTCATATAGCCAGGAATAATTATTAAAAAGTATAATAAAGAGCACAAAAAATAAATTCACTATTTAAATTTAAAGATATTATCAATTGTTGAGATATTGTTAAAAAATAATGAATGATTGAAGAACTTTTTTATATTATTAAAAAAAAACATGGTTGGACACGCTCCATCGGGCTATGGATAAAGCCATTTTGTACAGTGTATGACGACACCCTGACTCATATATACGTATGTGTATGAGTCGAGATATAAACTGTAATTTACGCGTAGCAAAATTATCAAGTTATTCAGGTACATTCTCCAACCTCTCCAAGAAAGACACGTGTTACAACAATAATTTTCACGAAGTGATGTGACTGCTGTCTACTTCAACCATCGGGCGTAAGCAGTGATTTACTAAGAAACCAAAAATATTACGAATAAAACAAACCATTATTTCAATCGTGTAAAGCAGAGAGAGTTACTATAGACG
The DNA here is from genome assembly GCA_903798255.1 of Fraxinus quadrangulata. Lineage (NCBI taxonomy): Eukaryota > Viridiplantae > Streptophyta > Magnoliopsida > Lamiales > Oleaceae > Fraxinus > Fraxinus quadrangulata. The sequence goes on along the minus strand of CAIGRB010049706.1, from coordinate 29,791 downwards.
ACAATGTTGTTCGCAAAAGTCCGATTATTAATAAGGAAACAAGAATTGAACAGGACATGATGCATAGAATTTGAACGGGTTGAAAGGAATGCAAAATTTCTAATGTGTGATTAGAATTGCTTGCTCCATGGTTCGGAGTGTCGGGTTGTTAAGAGAATAAAATGTTCGCAACATGAACCTAGTGAAAATAAAGATGCCAAAATAAAATTATATATATATATATGTTAACATGTAAAGGCGGTGTCAATTGAAAATAACTAACGAAATGATGACTTGGGTGTTTCGAACATATTTTACAAGGATCTAAAGTAAAGAGGTTCGAGTTCGTAAGAGTGACATGTTGAACAAGAAGAGTGGTAGGTCAAAACTAATATGGCATATTGGAAATTGCTAAGGATGTAATTGTTTTAAATCTCAAAACAAAATTAATTTAGTAATGAGCTAAACAAAGGGAACAAAAATGATTTACATAGCTGGCCCTAAATTTATTTTAACAAGACTTGGGACATGTTTGTGATAACTTCTCCATTTTGTAAAAGCTTTATGGAGAAGTCCCCTTAACCAACTTCCTCCAAAAACAAATTTTTAATCGGGCAAAATATTTTCAAAAAATTATTTAAACATATCAAAAATAGTTTCTCAATTTTAAAAGCATTTTTAATTTTTCAAAAGTCATGCCAGACAACCCCATTGTGATTCTAGTCAAGAAGGTAAAATTTCTTCTTTTAAATTGGGGAACTTTTTTCATTAATAATTTGTAATTTTGATAAAGAAACATGCAACAAAAGCGAGTGAAATGGATTCTCTATGTGAAAACGGTGTCTCATAGTTTCAAGCACAAAATATAATTAGCGCGAGTCACGTGACAACGTAAGGAATTCCAAAGCAACTATGATACCTGAATTCATGGAAAAATACCACCAATTGTGTTACGGAATAAAACGAGAATAGGCAATAGAAAAATTAAGAACAAGAACACATAAATTTACGTAAAAACCTTAGACGGGAAAAACCACATACAGATGATGAAAAAATCCACCATATCAAAGATGAGTACAAGAGATGATTTCTTTGGACGGTTAATCAAAATAATATATCGAAACCTTAAAATACATCATTTACATGTGTGTTCGAGAACAATAAAATAGGGCCCAATCCCTCCGCTACCACCACAAACCTTCAAAAATTCTCATAATTTTGATTTCACCACATATTTCGCATCGCAGGCTTTTCAAGCCGGACCAAATTGAATTCTGATCACCGTCCTCTTAACAAATAGAACACTGAGCTTTTGTCTTCAGCGTCTTGCTGGTCAGTTCCAAAAGCCCGAAGACAAAGTTTATACTATTTATTTCTACACTCTTCGTCTGTGTGTGTTTTAACATGACCACATTTAAAGAAACGAGTTATTCCAAAAAAAATAAAAATAAATTTTTTGAAAGAAAATCCACAACGAATCTACAATGTCTAGGACAACAGAAAACTCCAGTAACTAACAGAACATCACAAGCTCAACCAAGCAAATACATTACATTATAGTTACTGCCCTTTGTTACAATCACATTTGCTAGATCTCGCCCTTGCAACCCGCTCACAGTGGTGACTTCAAATACAATTCCTAAAGTAGTCCTCTCCATAGCAAAGATCATCCTTAGAACGAAGCATACTCTAATATTAATTCTTTCATCTACATTGAGTTCAACTCACTATAAAAACTGGCTTATAAGGGTGGAACTAATTTAAAAGCTCAAAGAAGAAGTACATAATAGAGATAATTTATGCTATTTAAAGGCCATATATGTCCTGGAAGAGCAGCTTATTCTGTTATAGATTGTAATAAGATTTTGTGATGTACAAATAGGATGCAAATGCAGCAGCACTAATTCTAGCCAGAAGCCAATACGAGTAACATGAGCCCGATTCACAGTTGGCTTTAAGCCATCACAAAATAATACAACGTCAAAAATTGTTTCTTCTATTATAGATATAAGATTTTGCAAAGTACAAGTAGGCAGCGAATGCAGTAACGACAATACCAGCCAGTAGCCAATAGAAGTAGTCAATATGAGCCCGATTAAGATTGTTTGAAAACCAACTGTCTCGATCCGGGCCACCGGTGGCTTTCTCCACCACAGAGATAAGAAAACTGCTCAAAAAGCTCCCTACACCGAATATACTCAGGTATAAAGCAAGGCCTATGCTTCTCAGCTCAATAGGAACTTGGTCGTAGAAGAATTCCTGGAGACCGACTGTGACAAAGACATCTGAAATTCCGCAAATCAAGTACTGAGGTACTAGCCACCACACACTCATTGGTACCGTTACATTGGGCATGTCAACACGTCCATGGTCAGCAGCAGTTTTCAGACGTTGCCTCTCAACCAAAGCAGCAATTACCATGGAAAGAAAAGATAAAAGCATTCCAGTTCCAATTCGTTGAAGCATCGTTATGCCTGAGGATTTCTTAGTTATAGATCTTGCAATAGGAACCAAAATGCGGTCATAGATTGAAATAAAAACAACAATGGAAAGGCAGCTAAAAGATTGAAGTGAAGCAGCTGGTATTTGTAAGCTAGATGTAATAGAACGATCCATTGTAGCTCCTTGCTTAGTGAATAAAGTCCCTACTTGTGAAAAGACAATGGCATAACCCAAACATGTGGTCCATATTGGAGCAAGCCTAAGAACCGCCTTTGCCTCTTCAATATGAGTGATACTACAAACTTGCCCGTCTTCCTTCGAATCATCAGGTGCAACCAATGCTTTATTAAGAAACCTTTTACAAACCAAAAGTATATGTTATAATGAAATTAAATGAGATTGATTCCATTATTTTAATCATATAAAGCAAAGATTTAGAGTAAATAAGTAGGATCTTATTGTCCCCAAAAGAAATTATTTTAAGTATCTAGGTACAATTATAATTGTGGAACGAGGAAATAAAGAGAATGTAACACATAGAATTTGAGCAGGTTGAATAAAATGAAAAGCATGTGATAGAACGATGTTACTAGACCTTCAATATTCTAGGGTTAGTGTCGGGTTGTTAAAAGGAAAAAATATCTATAAAATGAATGTAGCAGATATCACGATGCTAAGATGAAATGAAACGAAATTGGACAAGAAATGAAACGAAAACATACACCAATGAGTAGAGGTGGAGGAGATTGAACATAAATTAGTCAAAACGTGTTTTGTGTAGCCCAAAACAGGTTCCGTCCTTAAGAGCGACACAATTTCGATAACACAAGTCAAAAGAGGGAGGGGTATATCAAAACTTACATTGCTTCTTGTAGTTGCTAAGGATCTAATTTTTTTAGATATTACAATAGATCTAATAATGAACCAAACGGGGTGGACAAAAACGATTCACATAGCTGACTTCAAATTTAATGAAAACAAGGTTTAATATGTTGTGGTTTGAGGTTGGAGGTCAAGTATCTACCTAATTTTATGATGAGGAATTTTATCCTTTAATAAATGGTATTCCTCATAGAGGCAAGCGAAATAAACAAACAGTGAACCTGGATATTGCATAAAACATAAATAATTAAACCCACTGACAGGACACTTAAGGAAACAAATAATAGAAAACTAAATGTACCAAAGCAAGGTCAAGAGACCAATTTTTTTGCAAATATCAACACAAAGGAATCATTGACGTACTTGAACTGTTGAGAGCCTTGATAATGCATAATTCCTTGAGCTTCCTCTTCCTTGGATATAGCAGCCGGGGTAGTCCGCCAATTTCTACCCACGTTCAGGAACACCAGACCGATTCTCACAAATGGGTTTCTTTCATCACTTGGTATGCAGAATCGGTAAGTCACGGTTCCAAGCAAAAAAATAATTAGCGCAAGGCACATGAGAATGCAGGGGATTCCGAAGCCAAGAGCCCAACTTACGTTGTCTTGAATGTAGTTCAAAACAAAGAGAGATGCCATAATACTCAAATTCGTGGAAAAATACCACCAATTGAAGAATGAGCTTTTATCTCTACATTCTTTTGGGTCCTTCTCATCAAACTGGTCAGCTCCAAAAGCCTGAAGACAAGGTTTATGCCCTCCTTGTGCTAATGCAAACAAATACAAAGAGAAGAAGAAGAAAATAATTTGAAATTGCGACGGAGAGCATGTCATGTTATTTGCAGCAATTTGGCAGTCTGGAGATTTGTATGAATAAAGACCAGCAGATAGGGACAAGAAGCCAAGTGCCTGGATCCATAACAATCCAAATAAAGAATTTAATTTTAGCATTTCCCTGAACAATAGTATTTACGAGCATTGAACTCTACATAAAATTAGACTTTTCTACTTACATCTACACTATTTACTAAATAATAAGTCAAATGGATATTTTCCTATTATGCTCGAGCACAGATATACTTGGTAGGTGTCTAGTGAACAGAATGAATCAGCAATTGCTTTCAGCTTGTTGTCAAGTTGTGGAAAACGGCGATCATATATGCATACACCTCTAAACAAATTTTGATATCCTTCAATGCATTTAAATATCTATATGTAAGCAATTAAATCACAGGCCTCTAAATTTTCCGTGGTCATGTATAGCGCAAGTAGAAATGACGCAGCAGAACAATCTGGATCTCACTTCATCTTTGTGTATTTAACAGACCACTATCACTGAACAAAAGTTAATTTCTCCACCCACATCTGAAAGCAAAACCACAACAAATCCCAAATTTCTATAACATGCAGAAAACTCCAGTCTAGAAATAGTCCTCTCTAAGATGGCCTGTATGCCACCGATGAGAATCATTCCAAAATGGTGCCTACTCTATTACATATTAAGATCATCTACTTACAAGTGTAGAGTATTCAAGTGTCTACGAACACATAAGCTGAGTTTCAAGGTAGATATAGGGTCGTTACATAACTTAAAGGCTCAAAACAAAAACTATATCTTTTTGGAGTGAGCTTTAAGGACTGACCAGGATATAGAGCCCAGAGGCAATGATAATAGTCTGGTATTGACCGAGGAAGGAGTCAGCCACAAAAGCACCCAATAGTGGCAAAAGTGACACCGTTCCAGACCACGCATTCACGTTCTCCGCTGCTGTTGCAGTGGATTGGCCCAATGGACCCGTCAAATACATAATCAAATTCGAAGATATTCCAAAGTAGGCAAATCTCTCAGCCGCTTCAACCCCTGATAATTAGAAACAAAAAATAAATAAACACACCTTTTCTTGCCTAAATTGAACTTGAATGGGAAATTGGGGTAGAATTATTAAAAGTTGAAACACGCACAGATGACCACAAGGGTATAATCCAGGTTAACATCTCATCCAAAAATTTAAGCAGTTAGAGAGGGCAGCTGTATTAATTTAGGGTGTGTTTGCTCTGATTTTTCAAAAACAGTTCATGCCAAACAGACCCTTTAATCCTGTATTGAATGAATGAAAGTACCTATTAGAAAGAATGCGGACTTCCAACCACCGGAACCCCGTCGGGTGACAGGGCGGCCTTTGAAGTCGACGGAGCCCTGGACGAAATCGTCTAAGAGTGGAATTCCAGCAGCTGAAGAGCTGGGCAAAGCCATATTTCTGGAGTTCACTTAACAAAAATCTGTAAATTTCCCACTACAATTTATTTCTTCGTTTTGAAGTATTGAGATATTTATCAAATGGATAGATCTTTTCATGCTGCAATAATTCAAGTGGTGTACAATTGTTAAAAGTCTCGGATTATGCTGTCTTTATCCGATATATATTGGGACCACCATGAAACATTCTTTTTGAAACAAGATGAACAGTTAGGTTATGTTTGATAAACAACTTTTTCCTTGGAAAATGGGATGCAAACGCGAAACCCATTTTTTTCTCTATTCTATTTCTTATTCTTCATTTCAACCATACATTCTATCAATAAAATAATATTACACATAAATTTAAAAATTCTCCTTACTTTTTAACCACACAATCTTCCATCAATCACTGTTCTAAATTTTTTTTTTACTTAAAATGGGTGTCAAACAGAGGAGAACGTCTTTGAGGTGAGAAATTTGGCTAAGATAAAATTTAGTACCCCCAGCCCACGCGTCCTCTTTCCTTGTTTTTAGGGTGGAAAAAGCTTTTCTAGTTGGTTGTTGTCAATTTATTTTTTTTAAACAATAAAAACAAATTTTATAATCAATTATAAAAAAAATCATTTTAATAAATAATTTTCATGTAAAATAAAGCCAAACGAATATTAAACTTTGATGAAAAATAACTTTTTTCGTTTTTGTTTTTTTAGTTTTTGGCAATAGAAACAAATTTTATAACCAATTGTGGAAAAAAAAATCACTTTAATTGACAATTTTCATGTAAAACTAAGTCAAACGAACACAAAATTTAAAAATTTTCCACCCAAAAAATTATACCAATCAAACACACTTAATTAACAATTTCTTGCAAATCATTTTCTAGGCAATTATTTTCCTTGTAATTTATTTAGTTTCCACCTATTTTACATCCTTGCAATCAAACGGACCTCAAAGGTCCTGTTTGTTTCAAATTAAAATCAGATTTTAATTTAAATCAAAATAAAGCAATCAATATTAACCACATCTTTCATGAATCTCACAACTTTTTATTCACACATTTCAAAAACTTCTATCACAATCTACTAAAAATCTAATTTTAATCCTCGAACATGATATTTAGCGGGGATAATTGCAGTAGCGGTTCCGATCATTCATTTAGTAACGAATTTTGTCAAATTCTTTTATTTGTGTCACCTGCGGTACCAAACCTCCCAAAAATTGAGGAAGCTACTCTTATCGAGGGGGGTTTACAACCTCCCTGACCGGCCCCTCACAATAGTGGAGGGCCCACCTTCCCCTGAACGGCCCCTCACAATAGTGGGGGGCCCTGTAAGAGTATATTTATTCCCAAAAATTAACACATGGGTCCAAATAGTTGATCGTAGTTGACCAGATAATTGACATTGATAATAATTTTAAAAGGTTAAAATGATAATTTTATACTTTTTATAATAAAATAATTTAAATTAAAAACTCATTTCTACCTTTTTCTACATGCACCCACACCCTAAAACCATCACCACCACTACTACACCGCTCATTTGGACACAAACATCCTTGTCGCACCTGAAGAAGATGAGAATGTTATCGAGTGTAGATCAAAGCTAAGGAGAGGATAAAAGAATCAATAAGCAAGAAATTCTAGGATTTGGGAACTCAGATTCCATTTTTCATCCAGCTTGTCATTTTCCCTTTTTTTTTTTTTTTCATTTCCTAAACCAAAGAAATGAGATTTTATGTTTTGTCATGTACCCTGTTGATAGTCCGAAAAGTATCCGTTTCCAAAATCCCGCCCCGATCCACGAGCGACGGTACAAATGTGGCAAGCGATTATAGTCTAACAAGATATAGACGGGTCGGCTTCGGCTGGTGTCGTGCAAGACCCGTTGCGAGATCTGTCTCCAGGATTCAAATTGAATTTACAAGTAAAATATTTTATTGCATGATTGAAAATGAGTATGTAAAAAAAATTGAAAAAATGGATACAAACAGGCTAGCAAGAATAGCTAGAGTTTTGTGGGAAGGGGGTTCTCTCCTAGGGTTGCAGCTTTGCAGGTTTCTTTTGATTTGTCAATCCTTCGTTTTTTATAATTCTATGCATTTTTTCATTAAATCTTTGTAATATTTTAAGAATCAAATTAACGTCATTGTCATAAAAGTATGACGGTCGCACATATTCAATTGGTTGATCGAGGTGCTAAAAATGAAAGGTTCAAAGTTCATCAATAAAAAATTCAAAGATTTGGGACTGAGTAGAATTTTTTTCCAAAAATTTAATAGAGTTGACAAATCATCTATCGCAAGAAGTCTCTAACAGGACCCCACAAATGACAGAAAAATTGAAAGAGTAGATATTACCTTGCGTGAACTTTATGGTTGCTTGTCATTCTTGAGAAGCTCACCAAGAACAATAGATGTTGAAATTAGGGATTCTTGTCAAATTAAAATACATATAAGGGAAGAGAGACCAACCTAGCACCACGAAATATTCTTCCTCAACAGTGACAACATAATTCAATATTTTATATAATTTGACCAAGAAGAATGATGTTACGTAACATAATTGATGTTAAAATCGGTTTAATTGACAATCAGTTCCATTGATTCAATAAAATTACATTTCAAACAACGAAGCAAAGAGTTAACTGTCACCATGAGATTTTTTATCTTCTCCACCGTTAACTTGGACTTAGAAAATCTCCCCATAGAACATATGGTTGTGCATGGAGAAGTGAAAGCTTAAAGTTTTAATTAACTTTAGAATTTAAATTATCGTGGAAACAACGTACACTTTAGACACGTCAATTGATATCATATAAGCAAAAAGGAGTTTCCGAATTGAATATAATCTAAGAGCATCTTCAACCGACTTTTTAATAGTCTCACTATTTTTATTTTAGAGAGTTGATTGCTTATTTCAAGAGTTCAATAAATTTTCTATAGTTGAATTTTAAAGTAAAGAGTGAATTTGGCTCTGCATAATAATTTATTGATTTCATTCATCGTTTTTCAATTTCTCATACCTTTCTTTAAATTTAAAGGAATAATTATAATGTGAACAAGAGAAAAGTTAAGCGGAAAAAAATTGAGAAAATAGTATATGATAATAATTTAACAAAAAAGTCAAAATAAAGATAAAATAAATAGTATTATTGGAGTATTAAAAATCTACTTTTTATTTTTAATTATTATTGAACGTGCTCTTTATAGATAAAGAGCATTTCCCAAAGATGCACTTTATTTTTAAATAATATCTCGCATAATATAGATTATTTTTAATTATAAAGGAAAATATTTTATACACTCCAATAAACTCTTTAATTTACTTTTTTTTTTCAACAGTTATTTATTCTTTTTACATATACTAGTTTTTACCTGTGCAATGTACGGGCTATATTATTTTGAAGGTGATGTTAGTGTTTTATGTTTAAAATTAAATGTGAATTTGTATTACTAAATTTTCATACACACATTTTGTATGAAAGAAATCCAGAGCACATTAAAGTGTAAGACTTAATGCATTAAAAACAATATTTTGTATATGATTAGATTCATACTCAAGCTATAAAGAGTAGTGGGCAAATGCCTTCAAGGCTGGATTACTTTAGAAGTTTTATTCACAATTATGGGGAAATCAATTAATAAAATGAACTTACTTTTAGACGTGATCTCACACAAACACAGACAAGTAGATACCAAAGTTGTGTAAATTTTCACTCGATCCTATGTAGATCCGTACTTTGAGAAGGTCTCTGTTGTTTATAGTCTCCTAAAAAAGAAAGTATGATAAAACAATCATTATATTGAAATAAGATGAACAAATGATTTTATTGTATAGTTAAAATTGGAAGACAAATACGATTTAAGTTACCAATGAAGTGAAGTAATTTTCGACAGCTTGACGAGGAATAGAGAAAGCACCATGAGTGTTGGTATTAGAAAGAGTGAAAATTTTCCAAAATGTGTGGTATGTGTTTGTCCTTGTTGAAGTGTTTTAGATGTCTTGTCTATTCTAGCATATGCATATTGGTAAGCAATAAGAAACTTCTTATTTGAGCCTTAGATTTCTCTTGTTTGTTTATGAGATTTCACCTATTGCCGTCATTTTCATAAATCAACATAAGATCTTCAACAAGTCATTGTAATCTTTTATGAAGTGGGCAATAGATAAAAGACTTGTGTTAATCAACATAATTTTAGTTGTATAATTGGAAACAAATATAATACATATCAGCACAAATAACTTGCTTTTTTCAATTTTCTCATTGTTTCACTAGTAAAAATGTTCATTTGTATGAAGAGTTATTCCTGAAACAAGAATCAAGAAATAAATGAAAAACAAAATTCACAATGAGACAAGTTCATTCAAGTTAAAGTGATAATATATCAACCTCATCAGCAATCAAATCGTCATATTGGAGACGTATTTTCTTCTCAGCACTGAGCTCACCATTAAACATAATATTAAACCATGAGAAGGGATTAATTATTTGGGCTTCACGAGTGATTATTAAAAAATGTACGTGGTTAATGTTACTTGTCATTATAAATTCATGTGTTTTTTCTTGCAGTTTTATAAGATTCTATATTTCTTGTTTGCTCTACCATTTTTACATTTTCAAGGATATGATTTTTGGTATATACAATATAATGTCTACTTAGGAAATTTGAGTTCAGAAAAATTTTCCAAAGGACGAAAAAAAAAAAATAGGAGAGTAAAAAGGCTGAGAAGGGAAATGAAAACAATATCAACATGTTACCTTGATTGATATCACCATGAGCAAGTACATTTTGATTTTTGAGTGTCATTACAACTGCTCCACTTTCAAGACTTTGTCGAGTGTACGAAGAATTTTGACCACATCAAGGTTTTCTGATAACAGATAGTGAAATTGAAACTTGACTTCAATTTGTTGTAAATGATAAATATAAGCTAGTTAAAAAAAAAAGTCAAAACTCAGTTGATGTCTCGCTCAAAGAACTTTAATTATTTTAGCTTTCAAGAATTTTCATTGACATATATATCTCTCTCCAAGTCATTTCTTCTTTTCAAGTTTTTGCTCTTGTCTACCCATGCTGAAATCCATGCTAAAACTTAAGAAACGCCTTGTGAGTTTTTCTTCAATCTTTGTTGCTTCATTTTGCAACATAATGCAATTAGCGATACTCATCAAAGTGTATTTTTTTACCAGAAGATGAACAAAGTGGAAATTCTTACCTCAAGAACACACGAAGAAGCTTTCAAGAATTTTTATTGACATATATATCTCTCTCCATGTCATTTCTTCTTTTCAAGTTTTTACCCTTGTCTATCCATGTAAAAACCTAAGAAACACCTTTTAACTTTTTCTTCAATCTTTCTTGCCTTATTTTGCAACATAGTATAATTAGTGATACTCATCAAAGTGCAATTTTTTTTACCTTAAGACGAACAAAGTGCAATTTTTTACCTCAAGAAAACATGAAGAAGCAACAATCAACACATCAGAAATTGACTATAGTCATCAACACCAAAATCTCCATAAATTGATTGAAATGAGTAAGAAATCATGAAATTTAAAGAAAAATCAATCTTACCTCAGATTAGCAAGCGATGGAGCAGCTAATGTGGCAGTAGAAGAAGCAGTGTCATAGATGAACAAGAGAAGCCCATCCCAGAGTTTTCATCGTTGTCCCCAGAAGCAAAAGCAACAACATTACAAATGAATATCTTCTAAAAGCAAAGCATGAAGGGAGAAGAGAAAGAAATTAAAATGCATTCTATATGGAAAAGATATTTTGAATGATGTTATGAAGTGATCATTATTCACTGAGCAAGGACCAAATGTATCGTTTATAAATGCAGGTAGGACACATCTTGTTGATTGGAGATGTGATCATAAACATTTATGTTATAAACGACTTCGAATCTTTTTGTTGAAACACTATTCTTCAGGAAATGAAATTTCTTATTTCTTTTCAGGGGCAAGATTTACACAAATAAAACACTTTCATTTATCAATGAGTTAGGATGGAACTTACACGTGTATACTAAGACAGAATGGATAGTTCTTTCATTGTCATTGCCGCTTCTTCTCTTGTTTGTTTATAAACATTGTGATCCGAGTATACAATAAAAACGAATGAGCATGGAGCATTTACAGAATAAAAACCAATGAGTTAGGATGGAAGTTACATGTGTATACTAAGACAAAATGGATAGTTCTTGCGTTGTCATTTCTCTTTCTTCTCTTGCTTGTTTATAAACGTCGAGATCTGAGTATACAATAAATATTAAAATAATTGCATTAAATTAACTAAGTCCAAATTGCAATTAAATCCCTCATTTTTTATTTTATATAAAATTAGCAATCTCATAATCGAAATTAAACACAAAAACTCTATTTTATTCATCTTAAACCCTATTCAATGTGTATTTTCTTCTTCATGAATAATTGATTTTGTCCTATTCAAAATGATATCTTGAATTAGTAAAAAAATTTGAAATTTAAAAGACGTGAAATTTGGAATCTTTTTAGTCATCACCCCGTATCATATATTTTAGAGAATAAAATATACAACACTTAAATACGTACCACTACCCGATACCCGGCATCATACGTTGTATTTTCTAGATTTCATATATAGGTTATTGTAAAGGGGTTTTGCTTCATTGTGATCTATCTTGTAATAAGTTCTCTTAAATCAGTCCAGCCTTTTAATAAAATAGACTAATCTTCCGTGTATAAGTAGTACTTCCAAATTTATATTTCTTGTAATGGTCTTATGTATCTATATTTAGATTTTTCTGCAAAATCCTCTGATGTTGGATGCTATGAGGTGAATTATAGGAAAAGTGGAAAGGAGAGAGAAGAGGAGAAATAGAAGAAGAAGAAGAAGAAGAGGGTGAGAGGAAGAGAGAAATTGGAGAAGAAATATATCATTTTTTATTCATTAAAAGTCACTTTTATTACAACGCAATAAAATCAACTAAAGCAAATCTAATTATAACATTCCTAAAATACAAATTAAAATTGGAAGCTAAACATAATAACATTCCTTTTAATATTGCATCATTCTCTCTCCTCCTTCATCTATCAAATCGAATTCAGTGTTGGGTTAAAATGTTTATTTTCCCTTATATAAATTGGAGTAGTCAAAATATAAGATAAGCTCAACAAAAATCTTCATATTTCTTAGCTTCAAAATAAATAAAATAATTGTATAACTTTTTTTCCATTTCTAGGACTTCATCTCATAAGCACAACACATCTCAAGTAATTTTATCCTCACAAACCAAATTTAGTTTGTAATGAGGCCACAACACTATCTTAGTACATTCAGAAAATATAGTATCGGTTACTCTTTCTTCTAAATGTTAGGATCTTTCCCTTTCAGTTGAGTTTTTATAACTCCTGATTGCTTAAGTTTCTAGCAAAATTCACAGCTAGCTGTCCACATGAAATGCAATTAAGTTGTGCCGCATTTTTCTTCTCTTCGAAAACCAATCCTCACCCCTATACTTCTAGACCCACCTATAAATAATATTTTCTCATATGTCATGTCTTTGTTAATAATGTATAAAAAACAATTCTGCGCTCCGCTGACACAATATCCGTTTGTATCAATGTAAACCCATAGCAAAAAATAAATAAAGAAAAAAATCATCGTAATTGTTAACACCGTTTAAAAGAAAAAAAAAGTCCCCACCGCGAACACGGTATCCGTTCGTGTCCGCGCTTTGATTCATTAAATAATAAAGTATGCATCAAAAACTGAAAATGTATATCAAAAAAATTGTAAAAGGAAGTTCGCAACCTCTATATCTATTTTGAAGAATTTGATTTTATCTTCTATGTAATGGAAGATAAATTGGAAATTGGTTCCAAAACAGAATGCATGATGTAATACTTGTATATATTCATTAATTGAAGATATGACACTGTTTTATGTTTGAGCGAGTTCTGAATTTGATTTCATTATCTCATTTTCTCCAAAAAAAAAAAGTAAATAAATAAATACAGGCTGTCAAAAATTCAATATTTGTTGAGCATTTAAACCCAAATGAAATGTCAATTAATGAAAACACTAACTATGTTTATGTGTGTGTGAAAGAGAGATAATTCAAATGCATATGAAGTATAAAAAATTAACAAATTTTTCATAATTTATTTATTTGTTTTATTGTTGTTAAGCAAATGATCTGCCATTTCGAAATGGGGATTAACCTATCCAGATCACGGGTCAAGACGACGGCGGGAGCTCGGGGGCAACGCCCCAAAAGGCGGGGATCGATCGGCAAGTCAAGTCGTGGGGGTCGAGAAGTATTCGTTTTCAAAATCCCACCCCGATCCACGAGCGACGGTACAAATGTGGCGAATGATTACAGTCTGATAAGATCTGGACGGGTCGACTCTGGGTGGTGTCGTGCAAGACCCTTTTACGAGATTCGCCTCGAGGATCCAAATTTGGCGAGTCGTTCTCTGTCTGTTTTGTGAATGGTGAAGATTTGGGGAAGAAAAAGTTGTTGGGTGATGGGAATGAAAGTGGTGGTGGCGTCAATGTTGGGTGGGTGCGGTTGAGCTGTCCAGTAGTGGTAATGATGGTTTTGGGGGTGGAGGTGGAAAAGAAGAAAGTGAAAATAAATTTTTTAAATTAAATTATTTGATTTTAGTTATTTTATTAAAAAAAATGTAATTAACACACAACGTCCCCAACTTTCATTGTTATTGTAGAAAACGTCCCTACATTTTTTTATTTTTATTTTTTGGCATTTTCACTTATTTTCACATTTTATTGAGCAAAATGTCATTTTTATCTATTTTCTCAATTAAAAATTGTGAAATGACGAATATACCATTCTCTTTAAATAGAACAAAAAGAAAAAGAAAAAGAAAAAATTAATTGCAATCATAGTCCCAATTTTTTTTAAAAAAAAAATACAAATGAGTCTCAAATAAATTATTAAATGGGTAATTAGTACATAATGTCGCTATCTTTCATCGTTATTTCGAAAAACGTCCATATCTTTCATTTTATTTTATTTTTTACATTTTCACCCTTAATTACACATTTGATTGTGCAAATCGTGTTCCACAATAACATTGAAAGATGATGACGTTATGTTCTAATTACCCTAAAAATGTAAAGTTATCATTTTAATCCTTTAAAATTAGTCAAAATTATTGTCAATGTCAATTATCTGGTCAACTAAAGGTCAAACTAACAGAAATCATCCATTTGGACCCCATGTACTAATTTTTGAAAGATTTAGTACCGTGTGTATGTCACAAATGAAATGTTTGAACAAAATCTACTACTAAATGAAAGATTCGATACCGCTACTACAATTATCCCTATTTAGCACCCCAAAAAGATTTATTTTGATTAAAATATAAATTGAGTCATGAATTCCAATGATTTAATGTTTTGACGGTTATTTAGCTCTGTTTGGTTTCATTAAAAAAAAAAAGATTTTTAATAGCTTTTAATAAAAGTTGATGAAATATGTTATTGAAAAATTGATAAAAGTTGTGGGTTCGCTGAACATATGATTGAAAATAAATTTGAAAAAAATAGGACCAAATAAGCTTTAGTTTTGATGAAAGTTAAAGATGAAATGGTTAAATTGATATAAAATATACAAGGTCAACTTCATAAATTAAAGTTGAGTGATCAACAAGAAATATATTTGTAAGGTGGCTGACCTTGATTGTAACTTTCCTTATAACTAGGAAAAATTATTCAATTAGTGTCTCGATATTTTAGGGAGAAAATCTGTGTCAGCCTCAACCAATGATAAAAAAGTTACAGTACATGGATAGTTGACTAAAACTTTATTAACTTCTAGCTATATAATATACTTTTTTCCAAATTTAAATATGGAGAAGTATTTTAGCAATTTAGAAACTGTTCGAGCTCGTGGGCTCATGAACTTTAGGCTCGTGGATCATGCCACAAGCCACAACAAATCCCAACGAGTTGAGCCGTGCTCGGGCTCGTCCCAACACGAGCCTAAGTCGCCAATGGGTAGAGCTTTGACGAGTTATTAGGCCCTTTGATCACCTCTAAGCATATATAGATATTAGATAGATATGGAGAAGAGAAACTGAATTTTTTATTAATTTTGGAATTCAAATTACAATTAGATTGATCTATTTAACAATAGGAAAAACATACTCTCAAGATATATATCAGTTGCTGCATTTGATACCATATAAGCAAAAAAGAATTGGTAATCTTGGTATTGATCGATTTGTAAAGAATTGGTATAAGAGAATGCTACACACTTGGTATCGATCCTTTGATATGTATTTATAGTAGTTACAAGAGTACTATAACTCGTAAACAACTAGATTACAAGATATCAACCAAGTACAAAATGATGGCAATATTAGATAATTAATCATCATTAACAAATGATCTTCATATCATTTTGTTATTTGATTTATATCTAATGTCCCAACAAGATGGTGGTACCACCGGAAACACCAATCTTGGTTCGAAGTTGATGAAGTCGAGCTTGAGATAGTAGTTTGGTTAGAGCATTAGAGAGTTGATATTGTAGTGGAGACGTGGTAAACTCGGAGGGTGCCAGATCAAACGTGGTTGAGAACGAAGTGGATGTCAGATCTCTCTCTCTCTCTCTGTGTATTCCGTTTTTTAGTGGAAAAAGGACTTGACTGGCACATAAGTAGGTGGTTCCAACATTATCACGATAAATACTGAGTGAATTAAGATGAATGCCAAGTTCACTAAGCACAGATTTGATCCATATACCTTTCAAAGCGCAGCTGGCGACAAAAAGATAATCGGCTTCAATGGTTGAGCAGGCTACTGTCGTTTTTTACAGGAACTCCAAGCAATCGAGTTGTGCCTTGAAGTAACTTGCCCAGTCAGTATCAGAGAAGGTACAAAGTGAACCAAACTGAACCAAACCAAGACAATTCTGATTTGGTTCGGTTAGTTCAGGTTCTTTTGTCCACCCCTAACTAGAGTACAAGATATTAACTGAAGTTCAAGTTAATGAAAATGTAAGATAATTACAAATTACTTTTGATTAGTCTCTAATACTATACACCTGGCAAGGGGTACAAACTCACAAAAAACAGAATTTACCAAGATGCAGCGCTAATTACTGCTATCCCGGGCCACTAATAGCATTCTCCACCACAAAATGCAAATTCAAAGACTGTTTCTTCTGTTATAGATATAAGATTTTGCAAAGTAGAAGTAGGCAACGAGTGCAACAGCGCTAATCCCAGCCAGTAGCCAATAGAAGTAGTCAATATGAGCCCGATTAAGGTTGTCCGAAAACCAACTATCTCGATCCGGGCCACTGGTAGCTTTCTCCACCACAGAAATAAGAAAACTGCTCAAAAAACTCCCTATGCCAAATATACTAAGGTATAGAGCAAGACCGATACTTTTCAGTTCACTAGGAACCTGGTCATAGAAGAATTCTTGGAGACCGACCATCGTAAATACATCTGCAACTCCAAAAAGCAAGTACTGTGGTAGTAGCCACCACACACTCATTGGCACTGTTGCTTTAGGCATGTCCACCAGTCCATATTCAACAGCTGTTTCCAGACGTTTCATCTCGACCAAAGCTGCAATTACCATGGAAAGAAAAGATAAAAGTATTCCAGTTCCGATACGTTGGAGCATTGTTATGCCTGAGGGTTTCCTAGTTATAGTCCTTGCAATAGGAACCAAAATACGGTCATAAATAGGAATAAAGACAACAATTGCAAGACTGATAAAAGATTGAAGTGAAGCAGCTGGTATTTGAAAACTAGATGTGATAGAACGATCCATTGTAACGCCTTGCTTGGTGAATAAGGTTGATGATTGTGAAAATACAATGGCATATCCCAAACATGTAATCCATATTGGAATAAGCCTGAGAATTGCTTTCGCCTCTTCAATTTCATTGATACTACAAAC
This sequence comes from Fraxinus quadrangulata, assembly GCA_903798255.1. Taxonomy (NCBI): domain Eukaryota; kingdom Viridiplantae; phylum Streptophyta; class Magnoliopsida; order Lamiales; family Oleaceae; genus Fraxinus; species Fraxinus quadrangulata. Next base: position 12,319 of record CAIGRB010049706.1, on the reverse strand, counting down.
TTTCCCAACTTCCATTGAACCATCAGGTGCTACCAACGCTTTATTAAGAAGTCTGTTACAGCCAAAAATGTAATAATGAAATGAAATTCGATTGATTCCATTACATCAATCTTATAAAAACAAAGATTTCGAGTAAAAGGATATCAATGTGTTTCTTTCCATGTTCTACACTAGAAGGTTGATATGAGGGAGGGGGGGATTCAAGTACCCAACAAGGCTTAGTTTGTTGTACTTGTAATTGTTTCTAGATTAGTAGGCCAAATGTCTACTTATGATGTGGAAATTTATCAATTCATGCTTCTCGTAAAGAAACAATAGCAAATAAACATGTGGGTTGTGGTAATAGGCTGTCAAAACCTATTGACAGGGCACCTAGGAAAACTATTCAAATAGAAACATAGAGGTATGAAAGCAAAGTCGAGGTATTTTTTCTTCCAAATCACAAAATACGCACAAGGATAAATGACTTACTTGAACTGTTGAGAGCCTTCATATGGCAGAATATGCTGAGCTTCCTCTTCCTTAGATATTGCTGCCGGGGTAGTCCGCCAGTTTCTAGCCGCATTCAGGAATACCTGACCAATTCTCACAAACGGGCTTCTTTCGTCATACTGTATGCTAAACCGGTAAGTCGTAGTTCCAAGCAAAAATATTATTAGTGCAAGGCACATGATAATGCAGGGGATTCCAAAGCCAAGACCCCAACTTAGGTTGTCTTGAATGTAGTTCAAAGCAAAGAGAGTCACTACAACACCTGCACACATGGAAAAATACCACCAATTGAAGAACGAGCTTTTGGATTTACATTCTTTTGGGTCTTTCTCATCAAACTGGTCAGCTCCAAAAGCTTGAACACAAGGTTTATGCCCTCCTTGTGCTAATGCAACTAAATACAAAGACAAGAAGAAGATAATAATTTGAAACTCTGGTGGAGAGCATGCTGCCTGGCAGTCGGAAGATTTGAATGAATAGAGAGCAGCAGATAGGGACAAGAAGCCAAGTCCCTGAGATCAATAACAATCCAAACATAACATGTCTAAAATTTCGCAGAAGAATAGCATTCTCAAGAGTATTTGTATCATGAACTCTTGATAAAAATTAGAGGTGTCTAATGAACATAATGGCAGAGTAATAATTTCAGCTGTCCATAAGTTATCGAAATTGTTGAAACTTTGAGTTCACTCTTCATCATATGTGCAAAACTAGTGCATACAGCCCTAAACAAGTCTTGTAATGCTTCAATACATTTGAAATATTGATGTGTACTGTGTTCGAATATTGCCACAAGCAACTAAATCACGGGCCTCTAAATATTTTAGTCATGTATACCACAAGTAGCAATAATGCTGCAGAATAGTCAGGATCCCACTTCGTCTTTGCACGTTTATCATAACCATTATCAGAGAACCCAAGTTAATCTTCCCCTCCCCGACCCATGCCACATTAAAGCAACCCCAGAAAAATCCAAAATTCTTCAAACATACAGAAAACTCCAGCTGCTAACAGACCAAGTATCACAAGCATTTACATAGTAGAAAACATGCACAATTCAACCATTTGAAAAGTTTCTGAATATACAAGTTTCAAAAGATCGATGAGCTTTTGTACTGACCAGGATATATAGCCCAGAGGCAAGAATAATGGTCCAGTAACGACCGAGAAACGAGTCGGCCACAAAAGCACCCAAAAGCGGCAAAAGTGACGCCGTTCCTGACCACGCATTCACATTCTCCGCCGCAGTTGCGGTGGATTGGCCCAATGGACCCGTCAAATAGCTTATCAAATTCGAACTTATTCCATAGTATGCAAATCTCTCAGCCACTTCAACACCTAATAAATTGAACAAAATAAATAAGCAAGCAATTTTTCCATCAACACACACATTTTGATAAACGGGTTAGCGGCAACGGCAAGAGTCGTCGTTTGAATGTTGTAGGTGCGTACCAATGATGAAGGAAGCGGACTTCCAACCACCGGATCCGGGACGAGTGACAGGGCGGCCTTTGAAGTCGACGGATCCATGGACGACGTCGTCTAAAAGTGGAGTTTCGGCATCCAAAACGGGGGTTCCGGTGACTGAAGATATCGGCATATCTCTGGAGGTCAACAACCACACTCCACTTGCAAATTTGGTCGACAGGAAAAAGATAACATTCGCAATAATGCTAGGAGGGTCGTGACACGTGCTGCATTGACAACACTTAAAAGGGGTTTTCTTTTTAAAAAAATAATAAATTGATAAAAATTGTATCGTTAAAAAAAAAATATATTATTAATATAAAGAAAAATATTATTTTTTTAAAGAATGTGATTGAAACTAAATAAAAATAAAAAAAATAATATAACTCAAACATGTGTTAAATATGTCATTGAACCTGATACCGTGTGTTTGGAGGAGCTTGAAGGCCAGAAAGATACTTTTTTTTGTTTTTGTTTTTTCCAGTTGAATGGGTGTGTTTGATTGGCTATTCTCGCACTCTTTTCGGTTTTCAATTTTAAGTTTTGCAAGATAATCGAAACTTGTTCAATTTAATATTTTTTAAAAAATGGGTCTAGTATTTTTTTAAATACATTTTAAAAATAAAGTTCAATTTATAACATAAAATTCAAAATACAATGACTATTTGACTATGATCGCAAGGGCAATATATTGAAAAGCATAGACTGAATTGAGTAAGTACTCTATGCTATCGAATTTGGGGAATTTTTTCAGATTTTGCTTGTTTCCTAATTTGACTCAAATTCTACTATGAAAACATATATGGACTCGTTTTTTAGATAGAATTTTAACTCTTATATTTAATTGACATTGTTTTATAGTTAGGGACACAGTTTTAGAGAGAAAAACACATAAAAACATCAAATCAAAGAGTAAAAAGCTAGGATTTGCAAGATTTTAGGATTGAAAAATATTCTTGTTGCAAAACTTAATTGTTTACTCCATCAAAATATCAAAACCCGACGATGAACTCTATTCATTCTCGTGTTTTTCTTTCATTAGCATGAGTTGCTAAATCATTAGTCGGTACAAATAATGTAATCTATGCCTGACATTTTTATTTTTATTTTCAAGATTTTAGTAGTTTAATTTTATGTGTTGATTTTATTTATGCAGTTTAATGATTTGAATTAATTGACCATTAATTCAATTATGTGTGAATTTGTAACAAATTAATAGGTAAGTCACATATTTAGGCTACGTAATAAAATTCGATAATTTGGATAAAAGTGTAGAAGTATATTTTTATGGTTATCACTGTAGTTACATTGATTTTTAGAAATTGAATGTGTTTAATTAAAGTTTATTCGAATTCATATAAAAATATGATGAATCGATTTAGTTGAATATGATCAATTTGAACTCGAGATAGATGAATTGATTAATTAACAAGAATTCGATCGAATATTATAATAGTAATAAAATTTGTCTTGCAGATTAAAGGTGATCACTATATTAAATTAAATTGTAAAACCTAACATCTACGCTCATACATGTAAACCCTAAGTTGATTTGATTGCATACATTTAGGCAAAATAATATCATTAGATAATTTAAGCCATATCATCTAACATGCCTTCACATTTATAGTCCACTCGACCTATATCGGATTTTGATTCGTGCTCTGAAGCTTCAATCGCGTCTTTGGTAAACTAGTCCATTAACTTCAACTAGACCAAACTGTAGGCCGATTTGTCAATTTTTCAATTTGACGTCTACCTGCACAATTTTTATAAATCAAAGTGTTAGGTTTAAACTCAAATATTTTATGATATTATATTAATCATCACATTTAAAATGATTTCATATATTTATTTCAAGGGGTTGTCGGTTGTTGACGAGTTTTTAAATTTTTTAAAATTGATTTTAGGGTGTGTTCGAGTCATATTATTTTGGAAGAATGTATTTTGAAATAGTAGATTGATAGAGAATATGCGGTGAAAAAAAAATTATTGATGTGATAAAAAATATTATTTTATTGAAGAATGTGTGGTTGAAAATGAGCAGAAGAATGAAAATGAAAGCTTTAATGTGGCTCAAACGGAGGCTTAATAAAAGTTGATAAAATGAGCAATTAAAAAATTGATAAAAATTGTGAATTTGTTAAGCCAATGTTTGACGATCATTATTTCGAGAAAATTGAGTTTTGAATATTGGTTTTTTCGAAAAATGTGTGGTTAAAAAATAGGAAAATTTTGTAAGTTTACGTATAAAATATTTTATTATTTGAATATATAATTGTAAATGAGTTTGAGAATTAAGAAGATTTAAAGTAACTGTTGTCAAACAAGACTCAATATATAATTAAAATTAGATTCAGTATAAAATTTTAAGCACTAAATTTTATCCCACCGTTCGGTTCCGTCCCGCTCTGTCCCGTCGGGTCCTGCTCACACTCCAAAGCCCCTCCCCATTTAGCAATAACCCAACACGGAAATGTGAATCAAAAGCAAAAACAAAGACTTGTATTCCAACCACACAATTTCAATATCTATTTCATTCATCGAAATGCTCTTCACATCTTCGATTAATCGTGGCTGTAGATATTTATTTTTAATTCTCTTCAGCCCTTTTCTCCTCCCTTTGCTCTGTGCCGTGGGCCCCATTATTTGCTGTTTGGAAATATGTTTCCGCATACGCCGCCTCCGGCGTCGGCGTCGGCAGCTGCGGAAGACGGCGGAAGTTTATCGTGGAGATAGAGGAACTAAAGTGGGATTGTTGCATAGGTATTTGGAAGATCAGCTGTTGCTCGTGGTTGGACCTGTATATAATTGTGGAGACGAGGGTGAAAATGAAAATGAAGTAGAGGAAGATGGGGTTGATTTTGAATATTTCGAAAATACTGGTCCTCTTTTTCAATATGAAATGTGATAGGTTTTTTTTTTTTTTTTGGTATGTGTCATTGTGTGTGTGTATACAAATTGAAGTCAACTGTAAGGACGGTGAAATGTTTGACTTTGTTGTTACTACAGTAGTTATATTGAACATTTTAAACTTTGGAGAATAATTTGACTTTTTATTTTCCAAATTAAATTTGGATGAAAACAAGTTTGTTTAATGAATTAATTTTCATTCTTCCATTTTCTTTAAAATTTATATTTTGCAACTTTTGCACCACCTAAGATTGGATTCAAGCACAAGTCGGGATGACAATACAAATAGAAAAAACAAATATGCCCCTCATATATCGAGTTTCGTCACCAACCTTAAGGGCTTGTTTGAGCCACAATTTTCTTTATTAAAATACATTTTGAAATAATATTTTATTGAAAAATGTGTGATTAAAAAATAAAAAAATTTGAATTTGCAATTAATATCATTTTATTAAAAAATGTATAGCTAAACAAGGGCAAAACCTCTATTATGCCTCTATTATTCCACATTATAAAAATATGTATAATATTTTTTTAAGAATATATGGTTAAAAAGAATGAATTTTTTTAATTTACGTGTAATATTATTTTATTAAAAAATGTGTGACTGATAAAAAGAGAGAAAAATAAATTATAATTTAATGAAAAATAACGGAAGCCCAACGGGGGCTTATATAAGGGAACAATACATAAATCATACATATAAGAATTACATTTCAAAAATAACAAAATTTAAAAATCTTTTCAAAAATCAGGTGTTAAATCTTTTTATTAAATATTTTTAATTATAATATAATATAATTACTCAAATTTAGTAAATTTCTAATCCAAATAATTCTCCTTCTCTTTCTCTCTCTACTCTCTATACTTTCTCTACCATTTCTCTCCATCGGATGTGGCCATCAACTATGGCGACTACTCCGACGACTATTCCGGCGGTCGCTCCGACGACTTAAAAATTTCAAAAAATTAAAAATTGGAAATAACTCCCCCACCCCATGGATCCACCTACCACCACCTCATTCGTTGACAGATGTCATCCGTGACTAATTGTGATCAAGTTTATATTCAATGTGACTAATTGTGACCAAATTTGTGTTTAGTGTGACTGTCTGTGACTAAGTCAATCTCAATTCACAATCGTTCACAATCAACACAAAATTGGTCACAAACAGTCACAACAAATCCAAATCATACATTCTTCAAATTCATAATAGAATGGATATTAGACTGCACCCTACTTAACATCAGAGATGAGCTTACCTACACACTCAACATTTTCCATGAACGAGTTACCAACTTATATGAACTTCTCAATTCAACATGAATAGGAGATGGATTA
>CAIGRB010049698.1:2825-45387 GCA_903798255.1 Fraxinus quadrangulata | reverse complement strand
TACATTTTGCATACTGCATAAAAACATATTGAGAGTTTGCAGTAAGGAGGAGAATTGACATTACATTGCATTCCATATCATAATGCATAAGCTGTTTGAGTTTTGATATTTTGTGATATTAATGTTTCAGTTGGTGTTTTGATTGACATTAATATCACGTCTTAAACTAGCATGCCTATTTATGATTATGAACTTCAATTATTACATTTCTGTATTACGTGCATTTATACTTGGCATTTGAGGTTTGGATTTCAGGAAACAAGTTTGATAAGGGATGCAAGAAACAGTACTTGGGTAATTTGGGTATTTTAATTTGATAGTTTGATTTATTTTATTACCTTAATTTTATTTGTATAGTTTTGTCACAGAATGCCAAAGGGAAAAATTGTTAGGTTCAATATTATAATTGACAATTTTGTGAACAAAAATAACTTAATTGAACACGTGTAAAAGTCAAAGAGTGAAGCGCAATTTTGTATTGTTAAGTTAGGTAGCCTAGGGTTTGAGTTCGAGTTTGGAAACAAGGAAAAAACGGTTCCGTAATTTCTCTAGGCGTGGGCCCAAGCGACAGAAATAGAACCATTGTCGTTTGCTTCTCGCCTGGGCGTCGCTCTAGCAACGTGTTAAGTGGCTAATCCTAGTTCGCGATTTTGGAGAGTTTTACATGACCCATACTACTCATACACCTCCAACTATAAATAGAGATGCTCTTGCACGAAAAGTTTTTAGTTGTCTATTTGTGCCTCATTGTCTTTTGAGAGATCTAAGAACACAATTCATTGGTAGAATTGTTCTTTTTATTCCTGAGATTCGACAATCGAATCTTGAAAAAATATCAAGGTTCGTGATCCAAAACACATATTTCCCAAATATCCTTAGGAATGTACTTTCTGAGTTGGACTTCAAAAGTTTCTGGAGGCTGAGAGAGAGTGCGGGAAGAGCACAAGACCTTGGAGTAGGTTCTTGGAATTCAACTTGAAAGAGACAATTGAAGAAGATTAGAAGTTGGTGGGTACAACAGATCTTGAAAATTACAGAAATTACAACAGTGAGAACTAGTGAAATTTGCTAGACTGGAAATTGACGATAATCCATATTGTCTATAGTTGATGCAATTGGCTTGGTCCCGAATGGTTTAGTCAGTTGGGTTTCTTCGTCATCATTTTGGTGTTCGTTATTTATTGTTTTTTTTATTACTGTGGTAACTCAACTTAAGGAAATTGGATTGTATGATTAACCATCTAGAAACTAGCTAAAAGTGACTTGTTGCTTTTAATTGATTAATTCCGCACGTGTTAAAAAATGGATAATTAATAACCATTCAATAAGTTAGTAGCCGTTAATTTGATAATCCATAACTTTCAGTATATGAGTGAGGGGAGAGTAGTAGTTGAAGATTTGAACTTTTTTTAATTTGACTTAGGGGGAGTAATATATATATTTGATTGATTTTTGATTGGAATTTTAATATTGATATTGTGTTTGTCAATATTGATATTAATATTCTATATTTTATTTCTAAGTTATTGATGCAAATAGTATTACATGTTTTGGTGTAACAATGTTTTATATGCGTTGTTTTATATGACTTAGTTATATTTGTTTTATTTTCAGTTTTCTCTTACTTTAAATATGGTATTGTTGATTTTATGTGATTCAAGAAATAGGTATGACAAGATTTGTATTGAAGTTTAGGAATTGAGTCTCTCCGATATCAATTTTTGGTGTAATTTACTTTTTACTGCTTTGATATGAATGTTTATGTGATTTGGAACAAATAAACAATGACTTGCTACTTTTTATTTTTTATTTTTAAATTCCGTATATTTGAATCTAAACAAAATGATATATATTCCTAACAACTTCCTAAACATAAGCATACGATTTTAAAATATCACATCCTAATGCCCTTAGGAATGAGTTTATTTAAAATTGCGAAGCTACTAGTCCTATTAATTCTTCAACCAATTTAATGTTGGGAAATTATTGTATATGAGGTCGTTTAACTTAGTTTTTAAGAGTAACTCATTTTTTCATTTTGGAAGATTAAAATAGATTTATATTCTCCTTCATGAAAGATCGAGATCATATATTTACTTGTCAAAAATGAAGCTCGAGTAAGTTAGAAATTGGAGATGGAAGTGTACCTATTGAAAGAGGTTTATATGTTGGAGGAAAAATAATAGTTGTTTGTCCCAAATATATATAAAAAAAAAAAAACAATAATAAAAATTGATAAGGCAAATACTAGTTTATGTATTGTGACACTTGATGGTGTAATAATATGTAGCACATAGGTTCTTTCTATGTGGGAGTTCCTCGGGTGCAAATCATGGACAGAATGGCACCTTATGCCATTGAACTCGTGTCCGAGCACGACTTATGTATACGAATGTCGAACCGCAAGTGGTCCATTAGTAGGGTCCACGTTTTGCCTTATTTTCCCTATTTATTTATTTTTTAAATTTTAATTTGCTTTTCTGACTTCTACAACTCCTGAAACTACTGTGATTATAGATTGTAAATGACATGTTAAAGAAAAAAATTATTTTCCATTCATGAGCCTACAAAAGAGCTTGATTTTTTCCTTGTTCCACACACGAAATTCCCATCTCTGGCTACTTTTATTTGTCTATCTATGTCTACCCGAAATATTCGAGTTCTTATCCGCATTGTGATTGCATTCATTCATATTTAGTTCGCCAGTGTAAAAACTTGGTACTCAATTCTACAGATTTCTTTTTTATATCTTGAGAGACAGACTCTAAACAAAACCTCAAACACTTAAGGTGGGGGAGCAAATTTGTTTTAAAAGACACTTGTGTAATACACACGGGCCTCAATTTACTAATTTGTCATTCCTTTAGTGACTTAATTTCTTTTTTGTTCATTCGATCGTTTCATTAATATATTATATTTTTATGACGTTTACTAACATTTATAAAGGTTGATCGAGCCTTGCAGCAATCCCGTGTGCATTTTGGATAAAATTTATTAGAACAATTCTCTTCTCCAAACATTAATCACATCTTATTATACATCACAACATGAAAGTAGCTAATAAACTCTTTGAGTAGATTTCAAATACAGAAAGACAATTACACTCACACAAATGGTAATTAGAACATCAAAAATATTAGAAATACATATGTGCATGGCTTAAGACGAACAGAATTGAGCAAGAAATATCAAGAAGCTTGAAGCTATAAACCTCCATGTTGCGTGATTAATAGGAATTACAACCAGTTCCTTTGTTCCTGTGTCCTAACAATGGCGTTTTTAGGTTGTCCAGATTGCTCATTTGTCTGCTGTCCATCTAATGGATATACTTCCCAGCACCCATTCCTCCAGTATGTATGATACACTTGAGGAATATGTGCAATTTCCAGTACTCCCCACCAAATTTTTCTAAAGAAAGTGGTGCGACAAATTCATCAGGCATGTCAAAAAATTCAAGAACTTTCATGTTAGAGAGATTTTCAATTCCTTCAGGTACACCCTTCAATGAGTTACATCGCTGAATGATCAGTTTCTCCAAACAAGGCATGGCACCCTCCTCAGTTATCACCCATCTTAAGGGTTCTAATTTGTCAAGCCCTAGTAATTTCAACTTCTGAAACTTTCCAGCCTTAAAAGACAGTTTCTCTCCTACATAGGTTGCAAGAAATTCTAGGTGGACAAGATTAGGTAAATCTTGGAGATATTCAACTGGATCATCCCTTAATTGACTCCATCTGAAGTATACCTTAACCAGGCTTTGAAGAGATTGTATCCAACGTGGAAATTTCGCTAAACGTCCTGTCAAATATAGCCGTTGAAGGGAAAGAGGGGGAGAAGATAGATGACTAAGATCAAGGACATCCCCCTCTACTGATCTTAGACCTAATGAGCACAGATTTTGAAGCTTCTCAATGCACAAACATAGAGCTACTCCATCTTCAGTTCTCAACTTTGTAATGCTAACTCTCCTCAGTTCAGTCATCATGGCTAATTCTTTCAGTGCTACGCTTCCTAGATATGCATCAATAACGCCGAGTTTCTGCAAGAATCTCAAACTGCCCATTCCTTTAAGTATTTTGAAACCATGTACATAATCATAAGGTAGATATGAGCCTGGTACGTGCCAATATACTAAAAGATGGCGAAGATATTGGAGCTCTAGAATCTCAATTGGCAACTCATTATGTATGTCTCCTTAAGATCCAATATCTCTAGCTTTTGGAGCTTCTTAATAGATCTTGGAAGCCTTTTGATCATGGTGTTTCTCAAGCTTAGATACCTTAAATGAAACATGTAGAGTATAGCCTCCGGGAACTTTTCCAGAGGAACTCCTCTCAAATCAAGAACTTTCAGCATTTTACAGCTTTTGAGCAACTGGAGAATGCTCAAAATGGATTTGTGCTCTTCCACACGAAATGAAAGAAACGAGCAGAGTCTGGTGCCATACCTTTCGATTTCTGTATTTCTCAAAGTCCCATGGACTGAGAGGCGTCGAACTCTTCTAGGCCAAATCATGTTTTGCTCATTGTTGGTGGTCAAAAAATTCTGATCTCTTGATTTCAAAAGAATAATCTCGCGGTAAAAGTCATGGATACGGCTCACTTTGACGCTTCCATCATCATTAGTCTTCACAGGACACAGCAAACTTCTGTTGACAAGCTCGTTGATATATCCTTGTGCGACTTCTTCTATTGTCTTTCCCTCTTTGCATTTCACAAAACCTTCTCCTATCCACTGTCTAATTAGCGTATTGTGTTCGATCTGATGATCCTCTGGATAACTGCTCAAATACAAAAAACATGGTTTGAGATAGTATGGCAAATTGTTGAAACTGAGCAACAAAATGATTCTCATACTCTCGAGTACATCATTTCCTTCCAACTGGGAACCAAGGCTCCAATTCAGCAATTTCCATTCATCAATGCTCGTCTCCTTCTTAGTAGACAATACCCCACTAATTGCTACAATAGCAAGTGGCAACCCTCCACATCTTTTTAAGATGTTCTTGCAAATTTCAATCAAGTGTGTAGGGCAGGGGTTCTCCATAAACGTCTTCTGGGAAAATAGAATCCAGGAGTCCTTTTCAGACAAAGGATTCAATTCATACACATGGCCATCAGTTTCTTTGCTGCAAGATGAAGCTACATCAATGAGCCGTGTTGTCAAGATTACTCGACTGCCACAATTCTCATTAGGTAACACGTATTTAATATATTCCCATGATTGAATGCTCCAAACATCATCAAATACAAGCATGTACCTGTTGAAAACAAATTTAATGGCAAAAAAAAAAAAAGGTTCACGTGTTATCCAGCCCGTTATGAAAATGAATACTGCCTGCACATGACTGATGTCATGAATACTATTTAGATAAATAAATTAGCTTCTAAAAATGATTTGGTTCCATGGTACCTTCTTTCCCGCAAGAGCTCTTTGATTATCCCTTCGAGCCTATTAACATTCATGGTACTCAAATTTTCTGGTGGAGATTGCTTCATCTGATGAAACAATTGCTGAATCAAGTCTTTCAAGAGCTCCTCCACCTCGAACGACTGAGAAACTGTAAGCCACGCATGGTTTTGGAAATGTTTCTTCACAACAGAATCATCATACACCTTCTTAACCAGAGTGGTTTTCCCCAAACCTCCCATCCCCACCACCGAAACCACCTTAAGCCGTGATTCCCCCTCCACAAGCCATGGGATTATCTGTCTTTTCAGGTTTTCAATCCCCACAAGCTTGATTTCTTCCAACAAAAGTGCATCAACTCGAGGATCAGTCCCATGGTTACTGCCAAAACCTGAAGCTGATCCTTCCTCTGCAACATTGAACTTGTAACGTCAGCGACTCTGAGAAAAGCAATCATTCTCTCAAGTTCATCTCTGATATATTCAACTTGTTGCTTTACTTCATTCACCAGATTCACCTTCTCCTCTAATAAGGTTGTGAGCTTGTCAAGAACAAATATCACTGCATATTCTTCCATCTCTTCTTTCTCCTCAAGGTGGCCTGATTTGGTTCAATGAAAGGACCAGGGGCTTAACTGAAACAAAAATCAAACTTGAAAAAATCCGAAAAATTAAAAACTTTATCAGTTTTGGTGATTAACAGTAGCAGTGTTATTGGCACAATTGTAAGATGATAACTCAGGCTTGAAGTCACTAGGGATGCTGTGCTTCTTACAGTTATCCATAGAAATTTAATAGCTCGTTTGATGTTAGATACATGATGCTTTCTAGGAAATTACCTGGACAAAGAGGCCAAAAACTGTAATCATTCAAGACTTCCAAGTCCACTTCTTTTGTCTTTACTTTATGGGCGAAGAAAATTAATTATCGAAGTTGTGGAGCCTTTATTATAACATATGAGGCAAATTGTTTCAAGGTGAGATGATAAAAAGTAACGGTTAGCTAGTGTTGGATTTGGGCCTGGTGCTTCACTATTCATTGGGCTAGAATCATTTATTGTTTGGCTGGTTTTTTACTTGGGCCATTTGTGTATGGGTTTTGATCATTTGCTACTAAAATCGTGTTTAATAACATGACTTTGGTCTTTTTTTTTTTGGGTGTGAAGTAGTGTCAAACTAAAATACCCAACAAGCATTAGCTCTATCTGAAAATGAGGTGATTTAGTCGCACCTTCTAGTAGGATATCTTTGATATGGACCCTTCATCTGCTAGAATTGTGACCGTTCGATCTATGGTTTGCAATTGATATATATATCGCCTCTCTCTCCTTTCATATGGTGAAAAAGTATTATGTGTGTGAAATTTGGTTTTAGGATTTTCTCGTCTGGATCTTTCTTTGTAATCTTGTTCTTGTCTCTGTAAATTTGTTGAATTCTTGGGTTCTGATTGTCTTCGGTAAACAATCTGAGATAAATTTCTATAGATTATTTGTTCTTTGTATTGAAAGAGAGACGAGAGAAATCTAGAGAAATCTCTGATTTTTTTATACATTTTTCCTATTTCTTGTTGATTTGATAGTGGAAGGAATTGAGCGTAAGCTACTTGTAGACGCTCAATAGGTAAGTAGGCTTAAATGCTGAACATTCGGGCCTTTGTGGCAGAAAATCCTTCTTGTTCTTTCTTTGTGGCGTGGGCGTGCCTACACGGGTGGTGAATTTATAAGCTTTGTGCACATGTATAATGATTCATGACTATAAGAATTAACCTTGCAAAATCACAAAGAAACTCAAAACAATAATTGGAAAGCAAATAACAAGGAAATTGAATGAACCAAATGATAAATTGAAATCTCCAATATGCTCCGCAATGGTGGTGTTAATTAGGGGCTCAGATCATAAGCCAATCTCGACAAAGGCAACACAACAAATAGGACCAAAGATCAAATCCAAAGATCTGGCTAAGGATTCCACGAAAGGGATGAATAGAGGCTTTCCAAAGGTACAAGAACCGGGAAGAAAACAGAAAGCAGAAGCACGGGTTGCACATAGCCAAGGGGAGGCAGCCATTGTTTTTGCACAAAATAGAAAACCGTGTGTTTGTATCCCCATCAAAGCCAAAGGAATGAATCCCTTAAGCAATAGGCAATTATGTCACACTAAGTAGGCCATATTAAATGAGACGTCTAGAATAAATCACTGAGCCCATTTAATCCTCCAGATGATTTATTTAATGGTCTTCAATCTATCTTTGCAATTCAGCTACCAAATCGTGGAGACGGGTTATTTATTTTAATCTTCATTCCTTGGTTATTAAAAGCATATGAAGTGTAATTTCGACCTGCTAATCATCATAGCCCCTGAGGCTTGTTTGGGACAAAAATACCCAACAAAACTCCACCTTGAATCCGAACAAACCTGCAAAATCCAAAACATACATGCTTAGTAGTTGTCTAACTAAGTTCCAAACAAATTAGAACTTTATGTAATTGTGTTGATGTTTAAAAGTGCGAGACAGGTTCTAAACTTTACCAGAATAAGCACTTTCCTGTCCATTTTTGTAGGGTTATAATATGGATGCACTTTTTCAAGATTAGAAACTATATGTTGGATTTGAAATTTCCAACATAAGAATCAAACAATGTAAACACACAAGAGGAAGCAGTTTTCCTATTATTTGTATCTTCACCATAATCAGCATTCGTAAAACCCTTAAGTTACACACCATTTATACTTTTTAAATACCTGAACAACTACTATTTGGGATACGCTCAAGTTACATGCATTAACAATGACAAGCATAATGTGTACTGATAAGATGTTTGGTAATGCTTATAAATGTTTATAGGTTCGTCAATTCACGATGAGGACCATTTCGACATTAGATGCATATGAAGATGTGGATTACACAAAAATTATGAATAAATGCATCAACACAGACTTTCATCACAAAAATATTAAATTGTACTTATTCTCAAATATTTTCTTTGACACATTCTTATTTTTGACATTTCATTGATCAAAAAAATTTCCTTAAATCATGATTTTCGTCAAAAAATATGGTTAACATACTTTAAAATGAGGGTCAAATATTTAATCGTATTTTTGTATTATTATTTGTTTTTTTATTTAAAAATACAATGGGCAAATAAATCTTTTTACTCTATCATAAAGAAAAATTAAAAAAAAAAAATCATAATCAAGAATAATTTATGTCAATTTAAGAATACGAATGTCATGAAAAAAAATTTGAGACATAAATGTTTTAATGTATAAAGGTTTTGAACATGAAATAAAAATGTAATCTAGTTTTTTGTTATTAAAGAATATTTAATTACTTTGGAGTCATTAACCCAACTCCTCATTTTCATTAAGAAATCTCATAATAATAAAGAAATTCATGATGATTTTCTTTGAATTTAGTAGGTTTTAGTTGTAACCTCCATTATTATTATTCTTATTTTTGGTGGTTATATTCACACAACATTTTATCTTTATGAATAAACCACATTTTAATTACATTAAAGTCATTAACTTATTCATTATTATACTTACATTCTTGAATTTTTCATTCATCACATTTTCATTTTTAAAATTTCATTGATCGGAAATTTTTGTTATTAATCGTGATTTTTGTTAAAAAATATTCTTAACGTGCTTCAAAATGAGGGTAAAATAATTTATGACAACTCATTTTTGAATTAAAGTGTGAATATATTTAGCTTTTTTTTTTTCTTTAAAGACTGTTAAATTACTTCGAAGTCCTTATCCCAACTCATTTTCATTAAAAAATCTTAATGAATGAAATTCATGATGAAAAGATCCTTTTTTGACATTAGATGCATATGATAATGTGACGTACACATCAATTACGACTACATGCATTAACAAAGACTTTTCATTGCATATATTATGTTAAAAGTGTATTGTATTGATGTTCTAATCCATTTGTGTAGATATCTTTCAATTTAGCGGGTTTTAGTTGTGACCTCCATTTTTTGTCTTTAAAGATTACTTAATTACTTGTAGTCCTTATCCCAACTCATTTTCATTAAGAAATCTCAAAATAATAAACAAAATTCATGATGAAAACAAAAATCTTTTTTAAAATTAGATGCATATTCTAAAGACTTGAGTTTCATATTAAAAAGTCAATCACATAGTCTAAACCCTTATAAATTGGTCTATACTTTCATCTTTATTGGAAATTGAATTTTATCCTTTAACATGCCTTTGCAGAATGGTGGGTCGATTAAGAAAATCAATTTTGAAATCTGTATACTCGTTTTTTGAATTTTAATAGGATCGAATCACTCATTGAAGTTTAATAGACTCTGATACTATGTAAAGATTTGGAGTTACATCAATTTTATTGAAAGAAGAAGTCAAAATCCTTATAAATTGATCTATATTTTCATGTATATTCGATGTGAGATTTTATCCCTCAACACATATGACAATGTGGCATAGATAGAAATTACGACTACATGCATTAACAAAGACTTTGATTGTAGATACGATGCTAAAAAAATGTTATTGTATTAATGTTCTTATCCACTTGTCTAGATTTTTTGAATTTAGTGGGTTTTAGTTGTGACCTCCATTTTTTTCCGTTAAAAGACTATTAAATTACTTGGAGTCCCTATCCCAACTCATTTTCATTAAAAAATTTCATAATAGTAAATGAATTTTTTTTTGACATTTGAGGCATATGACAACGTTAGGTACACAACAATTACGACTACATGCTAATACAAAGACTGAGATTGCACATATGATGCTAGAAAATGTTTATTATATTATTGTTCTTATCCAATTGTCTAGATTTCTTGAATTTAGTGGTCTTAGTTGTGATCTCCATTTTTTTGTGCCGTTAAAGACTATTAAATTACTTGAAGTCCTTATCCCTACTTATTTTCCTTAAGAAATCTCATAATAATAAACAAAATTCATGACAAAAAAAAAATTCTTTTTTGACATTTGACGGGTATGAAAATGTAAGGTACACAACAATTAGGACTACATGCATTAACAAAGACTTTGATTGCGAATATGAAGCCAAAAAAATGTTTATTATATAAATGTTTTTATCCTGTAAGTGTTATGTCCTAAATCTAATCAATTTTGGATATAAACGCTTTTAATATATGTAATTGATGCATTTTATTTTTAACAGATCTATTATTCAATTGAATAAATATTCTGATAAATTAAATAATAGAGTTCGTAAATTCAAGTTTTGTAACTTGTAAGATACATATTACATGTAATTGAATCTTAAATCATCCATAGTTATAAGTAATAACGAGATACGACGGATAGATGATATGTATGACATTTCTTATTTGTAAAGTAAGTAGTTAATCTTATAAACTAAAGTGTAGTGACCCTCAAATAAACACGTGAATGTTGTTATAAAACAAAACATTGGAAACCCGCGGTGAAATTCCACATGAATAATTATCTAAATATCAATGATTAATCTCTAATGTTCGGTAGTGAAATTAGTCCTTTGACTTGAAGTTGTTACAGTGCCTTATATGGGATAGTCTTACTTTGGTGATGTTGGATGTTGTTCTACCAAGAGTAGCTAGTACAACATCGTTCGACTATATCAAGAATTATATGAAAGTCGTGAATGATCAATAGAGACTTCGTTACTCTTAATTAGTAAGTGATTATGATTTATATTTCATTCAGTTAAGTTAATAACAAAATTTTTGGTCAACATGTGTTCACAAGTCAAAAAGCTTTTTCGACTAATATTGACTTAAGAGTGAGATGGAAAATGTAATCGATAGTCGTGATGACATATATCCATATTATGTAATTGATCACAACATATTGACGAAGGGATTACAATTTTACGGTAAACAAATAAGTTTCGTTTTGTCATACTACATGGCATTTTCCTATCACATATATTGCCCAACACATTGTTAGATGTCAATTTGGGATGACAGATGTGAATTGATAATAAATTAAAAATGAGTATTTCAATTTAAATATTTTGATTTCATCAAAACAATAATTCACGTTATTAGGCATCGGGAGCAGTAATCTAGTGGACCATATATAGAAGGAGAACTAGAAGAACGATATTTATTAATTAATTAACGAGCGTTGGACAATTAATTAATTGAGTTGCTTGTTAATAGGTCCGAGGAAATTAATTAAATTAATTGATTCATGGATTAAATTCAATTAATTAGATTAATTAAATTCATGGAAATAAATAGGTCTTTAAACTCAAAAAAATGCAAATGGCTCAGTGTAAAGATTCAAGGCTAGATTAGTGGCAAAATGATTTCATCAAACACCTGGCATTGATTTCTGTGAAACGTTTAGTCTTGTTATCAAGCCATCAACCCTCAAAATAATTCTCACCTTGGCAATCAGAAATGATTGGATAATTAGGCAGGTAGACATCAACAATGCTTTCTTTAATGGTGAGCTGGAAGAAACAGTTTTCATGGATCAGCCTGAGGGATTTGTGGATAAACTGAAGCCTAATTATGTCTGCAAATTGAACAAAGCACTTTATGGATTGAACAAGCACCTAGAGCCTGGAATGAGAAACTAAAAACTACTTTCTTGAGTTGGAAATTTAAGCAGTCAATGGCAGACACCTCACTTTTACTTCAAAAATGAAAATCAAATAATATTTGCACTCATCTATGTAGATGATATTGTGATTACAGGTAATGATGAAGGTTTGCTGCAGAAATTCATAGACAATTTGAACAAAAAATTTGTATTAAAAGACATGGGAATGCTACATCACTTCCTTGGAATTGAGGTATTGTGGCACAACTCTAGAAGTCACCTCACTCAAACCAAGTATATTGCGGACTTTCTTGAGAAATTTGAACTGTAAAGTGCAAAACCTTGCATAACACTTATATCTGCTGGCAAATCAATATCCAAAACTGAAGGAAAAGATACTGAAGAATCCTACAGCTTATAGAAGTGCTATAGAACACCAGCAGTATCTCTAGTATACCAGGCCAGATATCACCTTTGCTGTGAATAAATTGAGTCAATTCTTACAGAATCCAACATCATCACATTGGCAAGCACTAAAGAGAGTGTTCAGATACCTCAAACGGACAATAAATCACGGGCTTTTGATTAAAAAAAATGACAAACTCACGTTGAGTGGATACTCAGATGCAGATTGGGCTTCCTATCTTGATGATAGAAAATCAACCACTGGCTACTGTGTATATTTGGGTGATAATCTGATAAGCTGGTCCTCCAAGAAGCAGCATATTGTGGCATGATCAAGCACTGAACCGGAGTACAAAGCACTCGCATCCACTACCTCTGAAATAGTTTGGGTTCAGTCGCTTTTTCAAGAACTTGAGCTACCTCTGGCTGAAATTCCAACCATTTGGTGTGACAATATGAGTGCTGAGCATTGGCTGCGAACCCTGTATATCACTCTAGAACGAAGCACATATAACTGGATGTACATTTCATCAGAAATAAAGTCATTACCAAAGAACTGGAAGTCAAATATATTCCCACTTCAGATCAGATTGCTGATTTGTTAACCAAGGGACTAAATCATTCAATGTTTCTTTATTTGAAAGACAAGCTTGGAGTTACTCTAGAACTTCCCAGCTTGAGGGAGGATGCTAACTGAATTAACTAACCTAACCAACTTATCCACATCAGTTGAGAATAAACTGAGTCACTTACCAGCTGGAACTCTATATCATCAGCCAAGTAATGAACCTGCTGGAGCACTACATCAGCAGCATCATTCTCACGGTTTTTGAGTGTAGTGTTAGCACTAGATTTGTTGTAAATTATTCTAGACAAATCCATATTTTTAGGAACAAATTAATTGCTGTCCTTTCTAGATTATTAACTTTTCATTCCTTCATGGTATTATTTAATTCTCAAGATATGAGCAATAGTTAATTACGGTTGATTACAATTATTTCTTCCTTGAGCCTTCATTAAAATTTAACTTGAGGTAATACTCTTCTCAACATATTATTACATATCAACTATCCCGAATGCTTAAGAATTTCACACGAACAATTTTGAATGATTATAAAGTTTCGGAGACAATTTGATAAATATTGGAAGTTTCAGCATCAAAATTGAAGATTAAAATGAAAAATGATGAGAGTTGGAAGAAAACTTGAATAGAGGGCCAAGGCCGCACTAAAAAAGGTTGTGTGTGGATCAACTTGGATGAATCTGGAAGAGAAAAATAAGCCCTTGCGATTGCATAGGTATGTACCTTGTGACAGCAAGGAGTTAATTATTTTTTATATTTTCGAAAAAAAAAATTGAAAAGGGCTGGTGTGTTTGGCTACCCAGGCTAGGCACATCACAACCCAACTATGAAGGTGAGTGATGGTGGGTCCTCGACCTACTGGACTGCCTAGCTGTGGAGCTTCGACCCATGTTTACCTCATGCTTTTAACATTTTTTTTCTCTAAATATAAGTAAATATCAGGGTGTTGTGCACTCGAGATTAAATTTTACGTTATCTGATGTTTTATGTGGTAAACATTAACAGATAGTTCAAATAATGTTTGAATTAGCATTTCTCTTGCTCTCTTAGAATCTAGTACCAAATCGAGCACCCTTCTAAAGTTGCCAGAGTCTACATGTTTTTTTTGATCGGTAAATGAAATTATATAGATCAAAGTGACATGTACAAAATACTACGGGCATACCCGAGGGAATCAACAATGAAGAAATGGACTACTATGGACCACCCCATGTAGTCAAACAAAAGAGAGACCAACAAAAGGGGAAAACATCAACCCATCGCAAGTGACTCATAACAAATCAAAACATTAGGATACAAGGAGAACATGACCTTGTATACATGTGTTTTGATGCGTCGAATGACACTATCCGCATGCGGTATGAGACCATCAAAAATTTTCCTGTTTCTAGCGATCCAAATGTGGTAGACAGTGGTAGTGAGTGCTACCCGCTTAGCTTTGCTATGCCATGCCCCTGCTTTCTTTTTTGCTATGCCAGAGTCTACATGTTGATAAGCTTACAACCCTCTTGGCAGAAAAGGTGAATCTAGTTAAAAAAATAAAAAAAAAGGTCAAGCTGATCCTTTTTTGGAACTGCTTGAGGTGTTTTGGAATACTTAATAATTTATAGGTTAGCCAATAACATTATGGTTGAAATTCCAGATGTTTCTTGAGTTTTCTTTGTGCATCCAACGTCAAAATCTAGTTAGACTTTATTCTTCATCATGGATTTTCTAGTCTCTACATAACTACAAAACATGTCTCTTAAGTATGCCGACCTTTCATAATATAAAATCTTTTTCGCTAGACTTGGAGTGAGTAGACTAAAGGTTCATGTACGGGACTTAAGTCGGTAAAAAAATGGTGGTAGTTAAAGGTTATATCTTGTGTGTTGTGTCTACTTTCTCATTCTAGAAATTTTGGTCAATATATACAAGAGTAAATAGGTCCATGCACAACTCTCAAATGATTGAAAAGATTTGTCTATATAACTTATGTTGAGGTCTAAAATGGGGTGATATCAATTAGTCATTTGATTAACCAATGACTAAGCATTACGGTTGGCTTGGAAGCTTTGAAAAGGTCATACCCTTTGAATTTATTATAATAATGTTAAATATTAAGAATATTTAGTCCTTTCATTGGACCAACTTTGGAATTAGTTAATTTGTTTTGTATTTTTATATTTTTTTTACTGTCAATTAAGTAACTTATTGTACGCTGTATTTAAAATAGTTGTTAGCTTTTTAATCATGTAGCAGCATAGGGTGTCACGTGGTCTTGATTTTAACCTTAACATGCTCTATTTTTGAACTTCAAAATATGGACACATACAATGTTATGGCAAAATTGGTCTTGGTCACTATATTTGTTGGTTGTAAAAAATGTGGCATTTTTTAATGAAAATATTAAAGAAATTTTTGTCTTTATATAATGTTGACTTTTACATTTTTGTTCCTTTGTCAAGAAAGTCTTAGTTCACACGTTGTCGTCACTTAGACGATCAAATTTATTTGATAATTTAATTATAAAGAACCTTATTTAAAGGCATTTGCATCAAGTGGGTTGTAGCTCCTCGCATGTGGCCTATCTTTTGTAACTTTTTATAGAATACTAAATTAGTTGAGTCCTTATCTCAGCTCATTTTCTTTAGGAAATTGTTTAAAAATAACGGGAAGACTTTTACAAATTCCATAACAATTGCATTTCGTGCCCTGCAGTTCCCCACACTGATATGAAATACTAGACAATATTGCAGGAAAAGAATGAATAAAATTTCAATTAGGTTTTATGGAAATAAAATTGGGAAATGTAACTAGACATGATGCAAAACGAGAAAACGTTATTTCTAAGAAAAGTAAGATACGAAACGCTGCAAAAATGCTTTATGAAAGTCATTAACTTATTTTATAAATTCAATATTTAACTTCAAAAAATTATTTAATATATATTAAATAACTAAAAATACCACAATCATTCTAATGTAATTAATATTTTAAAATATAACCATTTCCGAATTAAATCAATTATTCATAATGGATTAAAACTCAAACTAATGTATTGTCAATAAATATATAATTCTTACTACACTAATTTTAAGAGATGGATGAGTTTACCGAAGACGGCGGGTACAAAATGTTAAAATTTTATCATCAAAATTCTCTTAATATAATAATTAAGAGTCCATAATTAAGTTTTCATTTTTTTAAAATTTATGGGTGGTTTCCATAGAGTTTCCGAACTTTATTAAAAACTTTTTCGAATAGTTAACAAAGTAGTTACAAATGTAACGACCCACTTACAAAGTCGAGCCATAGAAAGTAATCAACAATCCTAAGCCCATAGGTTTAATGTTCTTTGATGCCTCATGCATCAAATCTAATAATTCTTCAAACTCGGTTTGATTTAGTATTTCTCATTTTCTCTCGTAGAATTCGGGATCAAATCAGTCACTTCTGTGAAGATGGCAGAGTGTGCAGTCACATTTGTTCTGGAGAAACTCACAATCTTATTGGAGGAAAAGGTAAATCTGGTAAAAAATGCTAGGCGGGAAGTTGAATATATCAGAGATGAACTTGAGAGAATGACTGCTTTCCTCAGAGTTGCTGATGCTGCTGAAGACGATGATCCAGAGCTCAAAGTCTGGGTTAAGCAAGTCCGAGATGTTGCATATGATACTGAAGACATTATAGATGATTTCATTCTGCAATTCCACCTCAAAAGTGGTGGTTTTCTGAGGAAATTAATCTTCTCAATACGAAATCTGAGAACCCATTATGAAATTGCTACTGAAATTCAAAACATCAAATCCAGAATTATAGACATTGCTGAGGGACATAGGAGGTATAGTTACTCGTTTAATGTTCCTGGGGAAGGTTCAACAATTCGAAGCGTGAGTAATAGAGGGATTGATCGTCGAGGGGATGCACTTTTATTAGAAGAAACCGAGCTTGTCGGGATTGAGAACCCGAAAAGACAGATAATACAGTGGCTTGTGGAAGGAGAATCACGGCTTAAGGTGATTTCAGTGGTGGGAATGGGAGGTTTGGGGAAATCCACTCTGGTTAAGAAGGTGTATGATGATTTTGTTGTGAAGAAACACTTCCAGAACCACGCATGGATTACGGTTTCTCAGCTGTTCGAGGTGGAGGAGCTCCTGAAAGACACAATTCAGCAACTGTTTGAACAGATGAAACAAACTCCTCCTGAAAATTTGAGCACGATGAATGGTAATAGGCTCAAAGCAATAATCAAAGATTTCTTGCATGAAAAAAGGTACTGTTGAACTGTGTCCTAATTCTCCTAATTGTTTTGAACTAGTCGAAGTGTTTTCGATACTAGAAGTCATTTTGCAGGTTTTGCTAATAATGTTATAGCTGGAAATTTTAAATGTAACTACTGTTCTTTGAAGAATATAGAATCATAGTTTGTAGTATTTGGCGCATTAGTCCTTAAAACTAAACAAATATTTACGCCTTAGTGAATTCAATTTCTTTTTGCTCCTTCAAACTTCTTATTTCTTTCCTAACTTAAGCAATCCAATGAGTGTAATCAAGTGCTCTTAGATGTACTGTTTTGATGTCTATATATTCACAGGTATGTGCTAGTGTTTGATGATGTTTGGAGTATTTTCGCATGGGAAGCTATCAGACACGCCTTACCAAATGAGAATAATGGGAGTCGTGTCATCCTGACGACCCGGTTCATGGATGTGGCTTTTTCTTGTAGCAAAGAAACTGATGGCTATGTGTATGAGTTGAATCCTTTGTCTGAAGAGGAGTCCTGGATTCTATTTTGCCAGAAGACATTCAGGGGGAACTCGTGCCCTACGCACTTGATTGAAATTTGCAAAAATATCTTGAAAAGATGTGGAGGATTGCCGCTTGCCATTGTCGCTATTAGTGGGGTGCTGTCTACAAAAAAGGAGATGAATGTTGACGAATGGAAGATGCTCAATTGCAGCCTTGGCTCCGAATTAGAAGGTAATGATAAACTTGAGAGTATGAAAATCATTTTGTTACTCAGTTTCAATTATCTGCCTTATTACCTCAAACCATGTTTTCTGTACTTGAGCAATTATCCGGAAGATCATGAGATTGAACACAATACACTAGTTCGACAGTGGATAGGAGAAGGTTTTGTGAAACGAAAAGTGGGAAGATCAGTGGAAGAAGTTGCACAAGGGTTCCTCAATGAGCTCGTCAACAGAAGCTTGCTTAGTCCAGTGACAACCAATGATGACGGAAGCATCAAAACGAGCCGTATCCATGACTTTTACCGGGAGATTATTCTTTCAAAATCAAGAGATCAGAATTTCATAACAAGCAACAATGAGCAAAACATGATATGGATGAGAAGAGTTAGACGTCTATCAGTCCATGGAAGCTTCAGAGATTCAGATGTCAAACGCTATGGCGCGAGACTCTGTTCCTTTCTGACTTTTCACGTGGAAGATCCCCAATCCATTTTGAGCATTCTCCAGTTGCTTAAAAGCTGTAGAATGTTGAAGGTTTTAGATTTGAGGGGTGTTCCTCTAGAGAAGTTCCCAGAGGCTGTTCTTGAACTGTTCCATTTAAGGTATCTAAGCTTGAGAGGCACCATGATCAAAAGAATTCCAAGATCAATTAAGAAGCTTGAGAAATTAGAGATATTGGATCTTAAGGACACATACATCAATGAGTTGCCAATCGAGATTCTAAAACTCCAGTATCTTCGACAACTTTTAGTATATCGCCATGTACCAGGTTCATATCTACCTTATGATTATGCACATGGTTTCAAAGTATTCAAAGGAATGGGCAGCTTGAAATTCTTGCAGAAACTTGGTTTTATTGATGCATATCCTGGAAGCATTGCACTTAGAGAAATAGCCATGATGAGTGAACTGAGGAGAGTTAACATTACAAAGTTGAGAACCGAAGATGGAGTAGCTCTGTGTTTGTGCATCGAGAAGCTCCAAAAGCTGCGCTCATTAGGTATAAGATCAATAGAGGGAGATGTACTTGATCTGAGTCACCTGTCTTCTCCTCCTCTTTCCCTTCAACGGCTATATTTGGCAGGGCGTTTAGCAAACTTTCCGAAGTGGATACAATCTCTTCCAAGCCTAGTTAAAGTATACTTCAGATGGAGTCAATTAAGGGAAGATCCACTTGAATATCTCCAAGATATGCCTAATCTAGTCCATATTGAATTTCTCGCAAGTTATGTGGGGGAGAAACTGTGTTTCAAGGCTGGAAAGTTTCGGAAGCTGAAATTATTAGGTATTGACAATTTAGAAACCTTGAGGCAGGTGATCATTGAGGAGGGAGCCATGCCTCATCTGGAGAAGCTTATTATTCAACGATGTAACTCGTTGAAGGGCGTGCCCGTAGGGATTGAGAAACTCTCTGAGTTAAAAGTTCTTGAATTTTTCGACATGCCTGATGAATTTATTGGGCCAATCTCTCCAGCAAAACATGGTGAAGATTACTGGAAAATTGAACATATTCCAGAAGTACATCACACATACTGGAGGAATGGTTGCTGGGAAGTTTATCCATTAGATGAAGAGCAGGCAATTGAGAAATCTGAACAGTCTATAGCTGCCATTGTTAGAACTCAAGAACAGCGGAACTGGCTGTAATGACTATCAGCTGCACCCTATGGAGCTTCACTGGTTCAAGCTTCATGGTACATAAGAATTTCTTTTTTCCCCTTGAATTATAATGCTCTAATTATGGAGTTCTAAAGCATAGAACGTGTTTGAGAAAGGAAAACCCACACTTTTATTGATTTTCTTGGTATCATATTTATAGTACAAGAGTTCTACACAAGTGAATGTCTCACATCTCAACCATTATTATAGAATGTTATACTGTGAATTGTTAGGCGGTGAGAACTCAATTTCGATAAATATGTATAAATGAAAAAATATAATTATTTTAAAAAAATTTCCCTCATCGAGCTTATCAACTCATATATTTTTCCATCATTTCTCTTATCAGGTAGTAGCTGAGTTTTTTGGACACCTTATGGAGATAAATACTTTGATTTTGGACTTGGAGCCATACGGCACAGTTAGTTTGTATGACTCATTTTATAGAGCATGTAATAATTATTTTTGAAATATGCGTTCATATTTGGATATCATTTTGCATCACTTGTAACATTTGGGGGGCTCCCTATGTATTTTGTACCCGTATGTATAGTTTATGTTGTTTTCATAGTGAAGGTTTTAAGTTTGGCTTGTCTTTACTTCATTGTTTTGTTGTCAATATTGTGTTGGAATATGTTGCATTTCATCAAAGGTTGGTTAGTCCAAATTATAGGGGTGATAACGTTGAAATTTTCTTAAAAATAAGTCACAATAAGTCGTATTTTGTAATAGCCTTGATGCTGGTCCAGACTTCTAGTTACTTGACGCGAGTCGTGTCACTTGTTGTAGACACCCTAGATATAGAGCCCTCTAATTAAAAGATTTTTTTTTTTTTTTGTCAATCGAGAATGTTGATGCCTGGAATTCTTTGATAAGTCCATTTTTAAATGTGATTGGGTTGGAGGCGATTTGCTTGGTGGTTTGGAGGTTTTTCTTCTTTTTCTACTTGAATAAATACAAGTCATGAACAAACACTGGTTCGTCTCACCACTTCGAAAGGAGATGTTGGCAATGGATTCATCTCCGACAATCGAGTTAGGTCTGGATTTGTGAGGGAAGATAACAAATAAAAGCTACGACGAAGATTGCATTTTAGAGAGATCTTAGAAGAGTGTTAAGAAAAGTATTCTTTCTTGTCTAACCTCTTACTTGTTGTCCCTCTTGGGATTGAATGGCATTCTAGTTATTCAAGTATAATGCAATGTAGCACCACGAGTTTTTAATACTAGTCTAGATGACAACACAACACAATAGCAATAATCCAATGAATAAGATAAAAATAAATGATGTGGGAGTAGGTCAATAGACAAAGTGAAGTAAATTTGAAGATCAAACCAAGATGGAAATGGTACAAAAACATAAAACTATAATAGTTGCAAAGGGATTTATGCAAAAGTTAGGTATTGAATGTTAGGAATTCGAGAAGGTGATATGGCGCGATATGAAGTATAGATTGCACAAACTAATAAACAAGAACAAGATTTAAAGAAAGCAAACAAAAAGATGAAATTGAGAGAGAAACCGAATATCTTATTAATAACAACCGATGGAGAGAAAATACAATTTCTACATTTTCTACTTCTCTAAATTGAATGAAGAGTCTACTATTTATAGGAGACATGTCTAATCCCTAAAATTAACCTAAAATATGGAAACTAAATTAAAAATTGCGTAAAACCGAAAAAGAAGGAAAAAATATGCGACCCGAGCTACAGCTTAGCGACAGGCGGGCGACGAACTCTCTATTCCCATTTTGCTCCTATCGCTCGAGCTATAAGCAGGCATCCGTCCAGCGCCGTCAATTCTCTTTTTTCCTTCTTGGACCCTATTTTGTCATTTCAAGTCCAATACTCTAAAACGCGAAGCCCTAGACCCAATTTGAACTAGATTTGAGTCACAAAACCCAACATCAAATGCTTATAAATTGTTTCCTTGTTGCAGCACTCGTTGGATCAATGATTACTATTGCAACACAAATACATATGATTGATTTTTGAATTGGAAGTGAAATCTACTTCTTAAATAGAAAGCTAGAAAAGGAGAATCTTATGTCGAACTGCATTACGATTTTCTCATTCCAAGGGAGAAAAAAATGTTTTTATACTCCAAAAACACTTTTTATTGGGCCAAAACAGATATCTCATACTTGGTGCTGTGAGGTTGTTATTTTGTATTTCATATGAGCCATAGTTGCCCTCCATGTATATAAGAATACTTGGTTGTGTGCCTATTTGTTGATGGTTTAATCTTTACTATCAAAAAACCTGATATTGTCACAAAGGTTCTTCCCAAAGAGAGATTCTTCTAAGAGAAATTATTAGAATTGTCCAACAAGACTAATGCACTCAGATTCAGAATTTGAGACAAAATTCTCTTAGTATTTGTCATAATGTTTTACCATGCTTGTTTAGTTGATGTTAATCTTTTCAGCACTTTCCTATGTTGCGTATTATACATCTGTATTCTCATAAAACTCTATTTATTCATAGCTCGAGACTTGCTGAATCTCTAGGGCAGTCTTGACACAATCCGTCCCAAAACTCTTTATTAGACTTAAGACGTGACATGTGCAAATGATTAGTGCCAGCTAGGCACTTGACCCATCACCAAGGCAACTGTAACTTGACTTTGATTTTATGGCTTCCTTTGACCAAATGAAATCTTTTGAAAATTTTGACAGAGTCTTCTTTAAAAAAAATGGAACTATTCTCAATCCTGTAACCATAAAAGTTTTCCCAAACACCATTATACCAACATCATAATATCAATCACTCGTCCAATCAACAACATCTATATCACTATGCATCATAACTGCTTCTCAATAAGATAATAGTAATACTCTTTAGTTTACAATATTCCATTGTGATCATTGGTACATTTAAGTACAAAATCCCCTAATATGATGTAAATGGTTCGCTTGGTGATTTCAAGGTTTAAGCGAAAGAACTTACAACTGGTAGTGGTAATGGCTGNATCACTCATCCAACCAACATCATCTATATCACTTTGCATCATAACTACTTCTCAATAAGATAATAGTGACGCGGTTAATTTACAATATTCCATCGTGATCATTGGTACATTTAAGTACAAAATCCAGAAATAAGATGCAAATGATTCGCTTGATGATTACACAGTTTTAAGCGAAATAACCTACAATTGGTGGTGGTGGTGTTTGCAAAACTATAAATATAACATTCACCACTCCTCGGTCAACTGTCTCTTATAAGAAAAAAGGTTAGGAAAATATATAAGATGATAATCCCAGTGAGTGGAGTGTTTAGAAAATGGTTATACTGTCCTTTATGTATGTATATACATTTATAAAAAGAATGATTTTTCACTTATCATGATGTACTCATTATTCTTGAAATCGGTATTATAACATCGTATAAAATCATAATGCTGGTGCTAAATCATAAATTAGACTCAAGTTGATGTCTAAAATGTTAACAATTGATACAAAAGATTAGTAAGTACATTAGTCGAATTCAGTAAGCTATAAAACCATAATCTGAAATCAATAAGCTAAACTGTAAGTTGGAAAATGTAAGTTGAAACCTAATAATCCACTATATACTAGATAATCACATCAAAATATACCACATGTAATCATCTGCTGATGATCTGAAAGCTATAAAGTCATATGCACATAAACTGTCTGTACACGGTCGTAGCCCCTCAGTGCACAAAGTGGAAATAACATAATCATCCTTATACACTGCTATAGTCCATCAGTGCATAATAGGTATCCTTACACAAGGCCATAGTCCCTCAGTGGATAAGAGTTANCCTTACACACGGTCGTAACCCATCAGTAGATAAGAGTCACCTTTATACACGGCTGTACCCCCTCATTGTATAGGAGTCAAATACATGACCCTAGTATACGCCCGTAGCCTCCTCAATGCACTAGAGTAAGATGATTACATCGGATATTTTCTGATGGTCTCAAGATAATCATGCTCATTTACTAATTTCTCGAAAATAAGACATTTCATGTAACTAGTATACTTCTCTAAAAATTGGGAATCATTTCAACATTCGTATTAAATAAACATGATTATAAGTTTATAAATTAAAAATCTGATTTTTGAAAAAGTAAATTCTCCACTCACATATATATGCTGGACTAACGGGGCTGATATGCTGTTCCCACATCCAAATCCCCTCTTGAGATGATCACACTCCAACCACTTCAATTCTATCCATATTAAATTACAAGGGATTCCTCAATAATAACCATACTCAACATAAAAATGACACACACAGACACAAGTTGATACTTAATATTTCCATCTCATTTGGCTAACTTAAACATAAATTCACTTAATTTTCGAATCACTCTACTTTCCTAACTATTAATACTAACTTTTCCTGGCTGCCCCGACGAGATTCAACAAGATTTTCATGTCAATAATCATCCACATTCCTCATTAATGACCAGAATTTGCCGCAAGAGTTCTTGCATAATTCTAAGGAGAATAAAATCATTGAATATTTCTTAAGCAAGACAAGATTTTGGACCCTGAGTTGAAAATACCAACTCGAAGGTTACCACCATTCCATACTAAAAAAACCATGGCTTTAGGAACCGATTTTTCGTTGTTAAAGCCATGATATCCATTGCTACTAGTCTTCACCAACGACAAATTACCAACTTTATAAGTCCATTGCTGTTTTGAGGGTTGATAATAGTTCTGTTTATACAAATTGTTATCATTACATACAAAAATCTATTAGTAAAAGTATGGTTATTACCCATGGAATTACCGTTATTAAAGGTGTGTTCCATTGCCTATGAAAAAATCCGTAAGTGAAGCTTATTTTTTTATTTTTTAATAAAATTTTTACAAAATGCACTAAAACTGTAACGACTCGGGCGTTTGTGCCGAAATCGTTAACTTATATACTATCCGCTTTGGGAGAGCTTAAGCCCATCTTACCCTCACAGATTTCTATCGCGTCTCCATGATTTGAACCTTTGACATTTCCTTTAAGAATGACTTAAATTGAATCCTGCTACCAATTGGACAGTACCAGAATTCATATGTACCTGGCAGTAGAAACCATCTCCTCATATTCATTTGTGCCTGGCAATCCCAATCTCAGATCAGTTGCCTTAAGATTCAGATCATTTTAATGAGCCATACTCACTTTGTTAATTTCCCAAATTAACTTTCAAAGCCACGTTTGTGAACAAGTTTGAAGAAGTATTCAATGAATTTCTTGAAATTAGCTCAACCCTTTGTTTTCAAGTTTTCAACAACAATGAATCATGATGTGCGAGTGAGGAATGCCAGCCATGTGAATGGAAACTAGATAAGGTTCCACCTATGGTGGCATAACCATTTTATTTTATGAGTACTCGTGGGTATTTGGTTCAATCTAAGTCATGTTAGACTAGGACCTAATCAATTTATTGAAGAGACCTTATGTGCTAAAAGGAAAATGAATTCTATATTAGCTGCTGCTTAGTTTATTGACAAGTAAGACCTAGAAATTCACAATCCAACGTATTTCACTGCATCATAAACTATACTGTGCTTATATTTAGTTGAAGAACACAGTTAAGATTGATTTTGAAGATCTTGAATAACAGAATAAAGTTGAGAAGATTTACTTATTATGATGCTATTTTTGCTGCTGGTGGCCAAAACCTCATTTGAAATTTATTGATGTATGAGCAAGACTTCTACCAAGTTCTGTATCATAGAATAGCTATGCTGAAACTTAAATTAGATTTCTGTCAAGATGTGTCGCACACTTTGTACAACTAGAAATTGACATTTAATTTCAAATGGTTACATATCAGAGATTCTAATTTTTTTGAAAGGAAAATCAAGGCTTTTTTTTCTGCCTTTTAAGTATTTTGATCTGATTCTGGATATTTATGCAGATCCAGACACGTCTCTCCAAATGTACTTCACATCTAAAAAGTAGGTGAAATTGCTATTTAAAGTAATCGTTTCTTTGTTTTTTCGTACTTCTTGAGTGTGCAAGTTATAGTAAATGAGCTGTATCTTCTTTAAGCTATTGTAAGTTTTGGAAAGATTTTGAACAAGCAAAAGGAGGTAGCTGAGGAACTTGGTGTACCTGTTTCTCCTGGGCAGAATTTGCTTCAATGGTTAGAAGAAAACAATGATTAATATCTCTGTGAAATGAATAATATGTCCATTAATTTTAGGCACTAATACGATCTTGTTATGATTCTCATTGCCACATCTTCACATGGAAATTTGGAAAGCGATCTTCCTCCAAAGCAGAACACAAACACATGCACGGTAATGTATACCAGTGGAACAATGGGAGAACCAAAAGGTATCATTCTAAATAATGGCGCTTTCGTGGCAGAAGTTTTATCTATGGATCAACTTCTCCTAGAGTCTACGATGGATATTTGCAGGTATAGAGTTTGCATGTATTATTAGAATGTCAAATTCTTGTACTTTAATATTTTGGGTGTCTTCTTGCTTAGGCATAATGGATATGAGCTGGTATGCGTACAACAAGTCTGTGTCATTGCTGACCTTATTGTAATAATTATTTTCTTTCACTTCCTCTTCTCTAAATGAATAAGAGATGCTGACACTAAATTAAGGAATTTGGAGAAAGGACTAAAACGAGAGGAAACATCTCCGCTATTGGACAATTTGGTCTTCGATAAGGTTAGAGATTTCAATTTCTACAGTTAAATTGTTTTCTTGCTGATTTCGTACCCCTTCAAATATTGACAGACTTCGATGAGCATAAAACTAATAAACTTTTGAATTAATGAACTTTTGTTTACGAAATTAAATGGTAATCATAGAATTAACTGATCTCTGAAGGTGTCCTTCATTTCTTGCGCTTCAGGTTGATATATAATGTATGTGGTTTGTCACACATTTTCTACAACGTAAATTATACCGCAAGTGTACAGTGTCAAGTTTTTTAATATATTGATGGAGTTAGAGTGTCGAACCCACATGGATTGTAATTTAATTTTATACTAAGTACTACAATTGTGTAGCCTCTATTTTGTCTAGATAAATGAATTTTTGAATCAATGTTTTATCTAAAATATGGAGGATTGTGACGAATTCAATGAATAAATGCAATTATACGAATTTAATCAATATTGGAGAGCCTAGGGAATGATTTTACCGAACTATCAAATATGATTTTCAAAAACCCAGTTATATCTCCAAGTTTTTAAACAAGAACCCTATATAACTATACTCCCTCTTTCGAGTGTCGGGTAAAAATTAATCCTAAATATTAATTTTAATATTTTATTCTGAATTAAAATCAAGATTTATTAAGATCGTGGTTTTTAAATGAAACAAGCTTCATAGATTCTACACTTTCTCTCAAAACCTATAAATATAGGTTGTGTTATTGCTATAATCATACCTAAATTCCCTTCTCCAGAGTACCAGAACTCACTAGCATCTAATCATTAGATTAATGGCCAATTAATTAAAAGCATTAAATCAACAACACAAATAAATGGAATAGAAAAATTGCATAGAAATGACTAAAAAAAATCAAATCATATCCTTAAGTTTTGGCTAATCAAACCCTAGAAGAATTATTTAGTTCATGATACTGGACATGAAATCTATACAATTCATAAAGATTAACATAAAGAGAAGAAAGATGAAACTATTTTGTGGATGGTTGAATCAATCTTCTTTGCAAAATTGTTTTTGCCTCCTTAATTTCTTGATTCTTGTACCCTTCAATTCTTGCTCTTGACTTGATAAAATTGTGGTTGAAAGTAGTTTTTAGGGTTTTATTTATAGTATTTTGAAGTCTAGGAAGGGTTGGGGTCGAATTGGGTCAAGTAAAGAGTCCACAAAAATCAAAACTCTTTTTCTCGCTTGCTGTTGAAATTCAACAATGGTGGCGCTGCAGCGCCCACTTTCGGGTGGAAACAAGCATTGCGCATCATTCACTATTTTTATCATAACGTTTTTTTCTCTATATTCGATTGAGGTGATTTAAAATACATTGGGAAGATAACTCAAAGGCTTCAATTTAACTTTAGATGGCTTTTCCAATTCGAACGTTTACTATGTCAAAAAAGGGTCTCAATCTCTAGCTAAAAATCTGGAACATAGTTGAAAATTGATTTGTGAAGATATTTTGATCATATTTCACTCACTATTGACATCTAATTGCATCCAGTTGATTCCTAGCAAGCTTCAATTATCTTTTTGTGGTCTAAATCAATTATTAAAAAGTTGCAATTTAGTCCTCAAACTTTGGATGTCACAATTTTTCGTCGTTATTCATTTCCTTCTTTCATTTTAGCCTCAAATCATGAAGTTTCACATAATCAGCATCAACTTCTCCTTGATTCGTGCCAAAATCATTCTTTTCTCCAAGTTTCGCATCGTTCATACCAATTCACCTAGCATATAAAACAACACGTAAACACAAATCAAAACGTTCCAAAACTCTAAGAATCAAACGTAATATCAAAATTAAGTAGCATTAGTATGATGAGTGGAAGATACTTATCAAACATCCCCAAACTTAACACTTTGTTAGTCCTCGAGCAAACACACAAGAAAAGAAAAAGAAACTAATGAAAACGCACAAACAAAACTAACAAACGAACTCACCCAAAACAAGTTTAGTTAGATAGCTTGCCTTTATGGCTCCGTATTGAAAACATTATATTAAAGTCACAAACTACTTCAAAGTTACAGTGCAAAAGCTAAATTCTCACATATTCAATGCAAAACGTGTGTGTGTGTGAAGAATTAAGTGTAATGTTGTACATTCACAAGTTGATCCAATTCCCAACCTCGAAAGTCAAATATATCCTTTATTTGCTTGTGGGATTCACACACACAAACTTGTTTTCTTTCATTCTCTTCCCAATGGTGTATTCTAAAGTTGAGTTCTAATTACCCATTTCTTACACCACTCAAATTTGGTTAAGTCTAACTGGCAACGCCAACAATTTATGTAAGTGATGGTTCTCCCAAATTATGAGTGCTTCTGTAATCAAGCTTATACCAAGTTACTGAAACCCACTAATTATCTAAGCCCCTATAATTATTTCACATTTACACGATTGCTTGCTTATTTTGATATTAGTAGCTCAAGATCAACATCACCCTTTTTTTCTCTTCTTGACCCATGTAACAAACTTTTTGTGATGCCCGAAAATTTCTTGAATAATTTTTTTTTTGGTTTTGTTTGCTACATTTTTTTGGTTGAGGGACTTAAGTGAAATAAGCAATAAAATAAATTTTATTTTGACCAAATAATTTGATATTGATAGAGTGAGGTTTAGTAGATCAATAGTAGACTTGTTGGATAGATCATATGAAATCATGTATTTTAGACTCAATGGAAGTTAAATTTGGATAAGTAAGATATAAGTTTTAACATAGTCAAAGTCCTAAAGCAAGTAGAATTTTAGGAGCTGTCCTATCAACCCTTTTTGAGGAAAGATAAGGACAGATTACTATTCAAAGAAAATAAGTTTGATTGGGTAGATAGCCACGTGTTGTAATGGTAGTCATTGGCCAAGAATCACCTTTTGTTATGATAGGTATTTTACACACACGCAATTTTTTAACCACTATTTTTTAACTATAAATAGTATGCAATTGTCTCACAATTCACCACCAAAGAATTTTACATGACAGCTTTCATATAAAGCAGCTGTAAATTGCAAGTATATATATATATTTTTATCAAATGCCCGTTTGATTAATCAACATAAAATACTTCTGTGCAAGTGGTTTATTTCCTTGTGCTTTTATATTCAATAATTTATGCATAAATTGACAGTGGACCTTCGAGTTCTTTATTAAGAGATAAGCGATCCTATGAAAATTTAAGATGACCTAAGATGTGTGTCGTTTGGTCACCGATATACTCCATACGGGAATAGTGGTTTAAAGTGTTTATTTTATTGTTATATAATAGTGTATGAAAATTAGACGTATCTTACTGGGTATTTTTAAATACTCACTCTTATAAAATTTTACATGTTAGTTCGGGTTGATAGTGGCAGGATGGTGATGCGACACCAAGAGAAATCGAAGAGACAAAAAATTAAGTTATTTTTTTCCTTTAAATTATTAGTCAGTTTTTTTGTTCCAAGACAGTTATTTAATTTTTAATTATGTTTTCATTATAGATATTCCAATATTTTTGTATTTAAAGAATATTATTATATCGTTTCGACAAAATTGAATTTTTGGTAACACTCTTGTGAAATTTTGGGGTGATACACTTTTAGTCGGTGACTCCCTGATTTTTAAGTACCAAAGGGTATCAGCTTTCAAGATACCCCAACAAACTTACTAACTCAAGTAAAAAAAAGTGTCGGTGTAAGGTATAAAGTCAACAAGTGCAATGCTGTTTTTCTTTACGAGAAAAGAAAAAAATTAAAAGGGGTTAGATTCCTAGCATACGGTCATCACCTAGTTCATATTTGAAAGTTAAAGACACTCCACATCAATATTTTTCTCAACATGAACGGAATCATCACAAGTCTAAATCATATCTTGCACCGACTCGAACACCCCAAATTATGCTATATGTGGTTAAAGATGTAGTGAACAATAGATTTTAGGATTGAGCATCTAAGTTCTTTATTTCAACCCAAATCATGTGAATCAACATATTTATGTACAACACTTTGCACATGAATAAGCAAAAACTTAATCCAAAATGCATAACTTATTCATAATTCATAAACTAATATATGCTTTCAAGTATATACTTAATGGCCAGTAAGCTTATTTAACTCACACAAGCATGTAAGGAATCATATCATGCATCAAAATATTAAATTTCAAGCTTTCTTTAGATAATTTAGGATTTTTTTGACAAAGCCTTTTAATTTCATGAATACACAAATCAAAATAAAAATAAAAAACCTCAAACATGGAATTTCTAGTAAAGGACTAAATATTTTTTTCTTTTTGAAATCAAAATTGCAAAATCTATAGGAAAGTAGACATTTGCTTTGATATTAAATTTTAATGCCCCAAATTCTAGTAATGTGATGCGTTACCAAATATGAATTTCTTAATTTTCTTTAAAAATTAATTTCAATATAATGCGCACATTTGTTAATAAAAATTGACAACATTTAATAAAAGATATATTTAATTTATTAAAATATGTGAAACATTTTGGGATCATATCTTTCATCAAAACATCAATAAAAATTAATTCAACTGGCACTAAAACCAGGAGTAATAAAAATTATAATGTTACTTCTAAACTAATAAAAAATTCAACAAATAAGATCTTCGCGATGAGAATTCATTGATCCAGTTGAACACCCATCTGTCCATCTATCTACCGCCGTCCAACAAACTAATTTTTACTTGAAATTTATAAATAAGAGGGATGAGTATAACAAATTATACTAAATGAGATGCTTGCTATTTCACATTCAAATCAAACATGAAATTATGCATAAATTCTCTTACCAACATAAAATAAGAATTATCATCCCACGAAAAAGGATAATTCTAGCAAGCGCTATAAAATAATGTAAATGCTAACTGATGCCCGAATGTATGCTTTACAATGTATCACCATTTCTTTTGAAGGAGCCCCGAACTCAAAGTAATTAAATTCATACATAACAACATATTTGAAAATATGTGAAAAACCCACTAATAGCACTAAACACGTCACCTTTTAACTGTGAATTTGAAGAACAAAATAGTAGAAATCGAGATTCTTTATGGCAATTTAAATACTTTAAAAACGATGCCCCTTTTCTTTGCAAAACCAATGTTGCCTGCAATAGAAGGACAGAAAGAAATAGAGGCGACTTGCTGTGGAGAATAGTTTACTGAAAGAAAAATTGACGTGATTTATTTATTCAATATTGTTTGTTTATATAGTGGCAAAAACATGCAGAGATTTTTTGAATTTGAATCCAAATACAAAATCCAGGTTCAAACTAACCAAGATTAATTTTATAATTTTTCATGCAATGTATATACAAACACGTATAAGGCTGTTTCCCTTAACAATTAGGATTTATGATAGTTATCCTCTGACGTGTTGGTGTATAATTAAAATTAAAGAGTTTGTTTATTATCCCAATTGCCAAAATTTAATCCATTCTCAATAATTTAAAATTGGCCATAACTGATTAACCATAGGAAAGTAATTTCTCCAAAATTGCTTTAAAGATAATTTACTTTGGTCACCTCTAACTTAGTACGGTCTTATCCAAAGTAACTTCTTTTCAATCCTAATATATACAATTAATTATGATATATCAAATGAGTACAATATTTCTATAGTAATTTGGTCTAAATCGATAATTAATATTATTAACTAAGTAGTTTCCTTAATTGACTCTAACTCGAGTTTAACTTATCCTAATTAACTTTTTTTTTTTTTGAGTCCATAAATAAAAAATTATTGCGAGGTTCAAAAATGGGCCCAATATTTATAGGGTAATTTTAACTCCTTCAATAGTTATCTATTTGGCCCAATTAAATAAAAATATAAGATTTAATACTTATTTTTCACTTTGGTCCCTCAACTATTAAGGAAAAAAGTTGACACGCATTCTTTTAAAACTAATTTTCAACCACACATTTTTCAATAAAATAATATTTTTCAACACATCAATAACTTTTCCTTACTTTTTAACTACATATTTCTCATCTTATTACTATTTAAAATACATTTTTTCTTCAATAATATCCATCAAACACACCCTAAAAAGTAAAGGCAAAAGGCCAAGTGTTTGGTTGTGAAAAAATCCAAGTAGTGTATTTCTATTTGGGTGTGAATACTGCCTCGTGTCATTAAGATTAGTGCTACTCCCTGCATTCCTTGAGGTAGGAATGGAGGATGAGGAAAGATTGACTTTATTTAGTTAGTCCACGAGGTAGCAATATTAATAAATAATGAAAGAGTGAACTTCCTTCTTAGGCCTATCACGAAAAGTCTTATGCTCAGTGCTCATACAAAAAAAGATCCTAGCCTACTTCGCTCAATGTTGTGTTTCAGGATTCTTAGTAACTACCCACAATACCTATTTCTTTATTGAAAACATCAAGATACTTTATTAAGTCTTCTATCGCTAGACTAGCTACCTATACCCATTGGGAAAATTCCCTTACGAAAAGTATGAAAAGATCATTAATAAATGTCGGGATAAAAGTAATAAACATCACCCTTCATTTTTCTATGGTTGATCATCTAATGGTATTAAACATCACTTGTTAATTAGCTTTGGCTCATCATGTAATGTGATACATCTCTCTCACGAGAAAAGTTTTGATATGACATTCTTATATGCGTATGTGATACGTCCACATAGCTATAAATACATTCATAATCACGTGTATCATAATTAATTTTTACTATATTTTAAGTTGTTACATTTTTCAAACTGCTCACTCACACATTCTTTTTCAAGAATTTTTTTCAACTCCTTGTTGGAGATTTCTATCTGCCCACTTGTCCGAGGATGATAAAGATTCAAAACACGATGCTTAATCTCATACTTATCCAATAATGTTGAGAATTGACGATTGCAAAAGTGCTTCTCACTAGCACTAATAATAGTCCGCTGAGTGCCATGTCTTGAGAAGATGTTCTTCCTTATGAACCAAATAACAACCCATTCATCATCAGTTGGTAAAGCTACAGCCTCAATCCATTCCATCGCTACCAAGATGTACTGCTGACCATACGAAGAAGGAAATAGTCCCATGAAGTTAGTGCCCCAAACATCGAATATTTCCACTTGTAAAATGTTGTTTAAAGGCATCTTGTTCTTCCTTGAGATATTTCCTATCCTCTGGCATTTGTCACATTTCTTTACCAAGGTATATACATCCTTAAACAACATAGGCTAATAAAAACAAAATTGTAAAGTTTTTGCTATTGTTTTGGTTGCTGCAAAGTGATCCCATGTGGGGAAGAGTGACAATGCTCCAACAGATGATTTTGATCTTCTTTTGAAACACAATGGCAAATGATTTGATTTGGACCCGTCTACAAAAAAATGATCATCCCAAAAGTAGTGCTTGAGGTTACAAATTTTTTTTTCTTCTCGTGATTTGAGTACTCAGAAGAATGATAGTGAAACTTCCTAGCTTTATTGGTAGGGGGCTAGGCGCTCCCGTGATGAACAAGTAATTCACATAATTTACATACCATGGTATTGTCCCGATCTGTGGTAGTGTCTCATGTAAGAATACCTCATTGATCTCATATGTAGGATTCGATTCTTGTGATTCTAGGTGAGAGAAGTGATCTGCAACTACATTTTCACTTTCCCTTTTTATCTTAGATCTCCAAATCAAACTCCTGCAATAAAAGTATCCATTGGATAAGTCTCGACTTTGTATCCTTCTTATTTATCAAGTATTTCAACGTTCATGATCTGTGTACACAATCACCTTTGATTCAATCAAGTATGACTCAAATTTGTCAAAGTGAACAGCACTACCAAAAGCTCTTTCTCTATAGTAACATAGTTCGACTGAGCCTCAACAAGATTCTTGCTAGAGTAGCGAATGGCATGTGCTACCCTATCTTTGCATTGACCTAACACTACCTCAACTAATAATCACTAGCATCACACATCAGCTCAAATGGAAATATCAATCAAGAGCAACCTATATTGGAGCTAAAACAACTTTTTTTTCAGTGTGTTGGAAAGAAATTAAACACTCTTCAAAAAAGTGAAAAAAAAGTATCCTCTTTCTAACAATTTGTATAGGGGATTTGTGATTTTGGAAAAATCTTTGATGAAGTGAAGATAAAACTCGACATGTCCGAAGAAGCTTATAATCCCCTTCATTGAAATTGGTAGAGGTAGCTTCTCAATCATCTATATATTCACCCTATCAACCTTAATTCATCTAGCTGATATCAAATGTCCTAAAACAATTCATTCTTAAACCATAAAGTGATACTTCTCCTAATTAAGCACAATGTTGGTATCCCTACATTTCTGCAACACTAAACCCAAGTGACCTAGGAGTTTCTTAAATGATGATCTAAAGACTAAAAATTACCTATGAAGACCTCAATGCAATGCTCCACCATGTTAGAAAAGATAAACATCATACAACCCTGAAAAGTGGTTGAGGTGTTGCATAAATCAAAGGGTATCCATCTATATGCAAAAGTATCATAGGGACATTTGAAGGTTGTGTTCTATTGATCGTCTAGTGCTACCAAAATTTCATTATAACCTGAATACTCATCCACAAAATAGTAATGTGATTGCCCTGTGATCCTCTCCAACATCTTATCAATGAAAAGAAGGAGATAATGATCATTTCTAGTAGCAGCCCTGAGTTTACGATAGTCAATGCAAACTTTTCAACTTGTAACTTTGTGCATCAGAATGAGCTCGTTATTTTCATTCGATAACTGAAAGTGAATTCTTCTTCCCTAAATAGGCATATCGTAGATGAGTAGGGAGTTGTTTACGCTCAAGCATTGGAGCTTGTTGAACAGTGGTAAAGGCTTTGTAAGACCTTTACTAAGCTCCAACTTTGGCTACTTGAAGAACAATAGAATGGCTGCCAAGTATTGAATACATTCTTCTGCTTCTTCTCTTTCAGATGGCAAATCTAGAGTGTGTACCAAGCAAGCTTTGAGTGGATCTTGAGGATGATCAAATCTAAATGTCTGTGTCACTGCTTCGTCAATCACATCAACTTTCAGGCAAGAATTTGATCCATTTGAAATTTGAATGCCTTGAAGCTGTTGATTGTCAATTCCTCTTCATCAAACCTCAAAATCAATTGACCTTTCTGTACGTTAATGCTCTATTATAGACAAAAATGGACGACCCAATATTAGAATGACGTCTTTGTCTTCTTCCATTTCTAGGATAATAAAGTCTGCTAGGTATATAAACTTATCAACCTTCACCAAAATGTATTCAACAATGCCTGAGGGTGTTTGATCAATTTGTCAATCAGCTACAATGTCACTGTAGTTGCCTTTACTTTTCCCAATTGAAAAGAAATAAAGGCATTAATTTAATACTTGTTCCTAGATCACATAATTCTTTATCGATATGTTTGTTACCAATGTTGCAAGGAATATTAAAACTCCCTAGATCTTTTAATTTCGATGGTAACTTGTGTTGGAGTATCACACTGCACTCTTCGGTAAGCATGATCTTTTCAATATCCAACAACTTCATCTTGTTTGATAGTATGTTCTTTATAAGCTTAGTGTAGCTGGGCATCTGAACTAAGACTTGTACAAATGGTATGTTGATATGCAACTTTTTGAACACATCGAAAAATTTATGAAACTTATCAAGCTTGTGTTTCAGCAATCTTTACAGAAGTGAAATCGAAGGTACATAAGATTTGATAGAAAATGGTTGCCTTAACTTGTAGACTATTTGAAGACTCTACTTGATTTTACTCAGTGGTTTTGTCAGATTAATCCACGTGTTCCTCCCCGTGGTAGGTACCTTTTCTATAGCATTAGCCGGCCGTTTCACAAGTATTTATGGTAATTGAACTCCACTACGTATATTGATGGCCTTTATTTGTTCTTTTGTATTTGTCTTTGTGTTTCTAGGTAAAATTCTTTGAGTTCTACTTGATAAAATGACTGCTATCTATCCCACCTTATGTTCCAAAATCTTAATAGCGGTCTATTAATTCTGAAATTTAGTCTCAATCTTCGTGATGTACTGGTTGAGAAAGTCTTCCATTGTTGGCTTTCTATCTTGAAGTTATTGCTGCTAGAAACCCGGTGGTCTGCCATGACAATTCCTTCTTTATCCCTGATCTTGATTGTTGGTCAACAAAAAATTAGGATGGTTTCTCCATCCCAGATTGTAATTGTTAGAGTGTTCTGCTACCTCAGGAGTTTTGTGCATAACTAACTTTCTCAGTTTGGATTACATGCTTGGAGGCTAAAAGGCAACATACAGTAGTGTGATCTCCTTGTGACCTATATAAATCGATGTTGACTGGTATAGCCTATGCAAATCGATGTTGACATGCAGTAGTGTGACAACGTATCTAGTTTCTTCATTAAAACTTCCATATGTGTTGTTGTGCGATTACTATAGCAATGTTATGAACACCTGTTAATTTTTTCAGAAAATCTCTATCGGTCGACCATAGAGATTGATTTTCTACAATCCTCTCATACAAATCATGGGCCTCATTAATATCCATCTTCTTCACTAAACTACCCATTGAAGCATCAGTCATATTGCAGTATTCGGAGTATAGTCAGTAGTAGAAGATGTATACCTAAACTTTCTTAGGAATGTCAAATTAGGAAATTTCTAAATAAGTCCTTAAACCTCACCCACGCCTTTGGATAGCTCTTGAGTGCTTTCTTCTTAAAAGTGTGGACTTCGTTCTGAGTTTGATGAAGAACCCGAGATGGCAGAAAGAACTTCATAGTGGACTTTTGCATCATGTCATTCCAAGACTTTATGCTCTCAGCAGGTAACAAGCGAAGCCATTCTCTGGTGCTATCTTTCAGGGTGTGAAAGAATAAATGCATTCAAATGGCATATGCTGACATTTCCTCGTGACAAGTAACTTCAGACAACATTAGAAAATCTTGTACATGTTCATGTGAATTCTCTATAGCTTTC
Organism: Fraxinus quadrangulata; assembly: GCA_903798255.1. Classification (NCBI taxonomy): domain Eukaryota; kingdom Viridiplantae; phylum Streptophyta; class Magnoliopsida; order Lamiales; family Oleaceae; genus Fraxinus; species Fraxinus quadrangulata. The sequence goes on along the minus strand of CAIGRB010049698.1, from coordinate 8,239 downwards.
TTGAAGAACCAGATGTTTTGATGATTTTAAATAAAGTTGATGACTTCCAACCGAAGTTGGAAGTCAACCTTTCCAATTGGAGGATAAATGATAGCAAGTTGCATAGATTTTGAATCCATTTCTAGTAGCCATTTGTGGCTCGTTAGTTTGAATTCGTCGTTAATAGTTTTTCATTTGGAAATATGTAGTGCGAAGTTTGCCATGAATGCCTTAATATGGTACAAGAGCCTACCTTGACGAGGAAAAAATATAGTCCAAAAATAAGTCGAAAGGATGTGACATCAAAAATTAAAATTAAAAAATAAAATAATAGTTCTAGTAAGCATCCTTGGCTTAGGAATTTTGAATTTTCTATTTAACAAAAGTTGTGTTTCAAATTTACTATTAATGTTTTGAAATGTGTACCAAGAACCTACATGAATGAGTAATAAAAATAATCTGAAAATAATCCAAAAGATGTGACATTAACAAGAGAATTAAAAATTATTGTTAAACTAATAACAGTATTTTGAGGAGTTAATAACCTAAATAGTCACCGAATTTCACCAAAAGTTTCCAGGAGATCACCAAACTTAAAAAATACCCTAAGTAGTCACTGGACTTTGTAAAAAGTTTCCATGTGGTCACTCAATTTCAAAACTTCCCTAAATAGTCACTGAACATTACCAAAACTTCCTATGAGGTCACTGAACTTTGTAAATTGGGACCCTATACATCAATGGTTTAATGACTTTTTAGGAAATTTTTGCAAAGCTAAGTGACTATTTAGAGAAGTTTTGGCAAAGTTCAGTGATTATTTAGGAAAATTTTGAAATTTAGTGACCTCTTAGGAATTTTTTGCAAAGTTCAATGACTAGTTAGGGTATTTTTGAAGTTCGTTGACCTGCTAGGATCTTTTTGCAAAGTTCAGTGACTATTTAGGGTATTAACCCGTATTTTGAGAACAAAGTTTAAAAGTAAGTTCAGAATTCATATATTTTTAATTGCAATCGTGAATTATTACCAAGTTTTAATTTCCATATTTCTTTTAATTATATTCATTGGTACCAAGTATAAAAAGTAAAATATCAACCTAATGAACTTTTCTTTCATACTGACATAAACATATCAGCCAAAAACAATTACAAGAACCTGCAAAAAATTAAAATTTCCCACTTTCCAGTGCCCCTCACTTCCGTTGGACACTCAATAAAATACTGAAAAATGTTAAGCCAATAATTCTATTTACTATTCCTACCAACTTTTCAAGTGTAGATATTGAAACACAGCCACCTAATTGGCTAATTATTTCTACTTGCCACTCCCACCACGCACACACACAGAGAGACAAGTGATTGATGAGCTAGTTATTGGACTAGATTTCTTTGCATCTGGACTTGATATTTGCGCTAGAGTAATACTATTTATCTCTACCTCATGTGATAATACCACATCAAATGGGATCAACTTGAGCTAGAATAAATAGAATTATTATTTGCATTATTCCTTAATATTTTGAACGGTAAATATATTTACCCAACAATTTTTGTTATCTACACAATACTGTAATTGCAATGAATATTCAAAACTTTTCTTATTTTTACGCTTATGTTCTCAACTTTTTTTAAATTTTTTTTCAACCCTCTATTAATTTTCACATCTTATTTATAGAGACGAATTTTGTCCAAAATGTTGGTTGCGATGGAGAAAAAATACATATTTATCTCTCATATTTTTAAATAATCAAAATACATAGTTAATACAAAAGTTATATAAAATATTTGTCCCTCTTTTCAATGCACTTTAGCATAATGATTGGATAAAAATCGTGATTAATGATAAAATATGTTTATTAATTGAATGTTAAGAATAACAATGTGATAAGGAAAAAGTCAAGGACATAAAAGCAAAAATGAGAAAATGTTGAAAAAATTTCTTGTGATTAATATGTGGTGCAGATATAAAAAATTGAATAATGCTATTTATCATTGTAATAATTAAACATCGATGAAGGCAGTCCATATGAAATAATGAAATTGGACAGTTCAATTTCATTTTTATGAGAGATAGGAGGACGAGACTACAGAAACGTGAGAGATAATGGGCTGCCACATAACCGATATTCTATTGTCATGATGATAAATGTCATTACTTTAAAAATTGTTGTGTGAATATAATTACCCTTGTTTGAATGGTTTGGGAACCCGATCAACACAATAATCTTATCCAAGTGTGTTGAAATATATAATGGTTAGAGTCTAGCAAGAAATGGCTTAAGATCTCCATGAACATTTGACAGTTTGAATTAATAAATCTCCAAAACTTCATTCCACTGTAGAACTCAAATGTAAACAAACACAGAATTGATTGCAAATAAAATATTGATCAAATTACAAACGATGCTGATCATGAACTACCCTTTTTTTGTAATATGGGAGAATGGTGTAAACAGTTTGCAGTATTGTTACAATCAAGGCAAAACTAATAATTTGCCAGTATTTTGTCCAAAGTGGGGGAGAATACTCGCTAGTTTGAAGTTTTACGTGGCGAAGGTTTTGATTATAGCTTTCCTCGGGAGCTAGTCTTCGTAAGAGTCCTGGCAGCTTGAGTTTGTGTTTAAGATAATTTGCTTGAATGATACCTTTGGAGCCAAAGAGTTTGGCACCATCAGGCTTGAGTATCAGCTCGCTCATAAGCAACAAATAGGAGCTAACCTCCTGTTTGCTTTTGTCAAGTTTTGACTGATTTCATAGAGTCTGAGATGTTGAAACATTAACTCTGTGTCATCTCCGACCAAGAAAGGATGCAAGTAAAGAATTGGATATGCCTTGCAACACCACATACTATTTTTGAAATGGATTCCTCTGCTTCCATTCCCGCAACTTAGAGGCCTGAAATGTATACCGACTTTTCTCAATTCTGTGGCTGACGAAGATATTTTATCATCAATGACAACATCCTGTAAATTGCTTAGCTTGTGCTGACCTTCCAAGTCCTTCTCTTCTTCTTCTTCCTTCTCTTTCACATTTTGGCCCGAGTATCAGCAACTGCAGGCCATGGAGCAAATCAGAAGGCTGCTGCTTTTGGAGCCAATTAACTCTTGATGCAAATACCTTCTTAGAAAGCCTTTGCAGTAATGGTCTAGAGGGGTGAGTTTCTTGTGCAGGCAACTAACAATTCATACAAAGCTATCCTGCACAGATCTGATGGTAGCTTCCATTTCCCCTTTCCTATGACATTCCTGAAGTAGCTTTGCTTCATTAATTCCTTGAGCACTATGAGTGGAATTTGGTTTCCAACGAAGAAAATGGCCTCAATCCATTCTTTAATATCGTTGTACTTGTTATTTTTCTTTCGACCAAATATGATATGGCCAGGAGGATAGTCAAGTTGCTGGGCACCTCCAAGAACATACAAAACAAGTTGCAGGAATAAACAACCATCTCTAATCATCGTCCATCTAAACTCAGGTCCCGACAAATGATCCACCACGCTATCATCATAAGTAGCTCTTGCTTCTTCTTCTTTCTCATTGCAGACAAGTGAATTTCAATGGTCACCGCTGCCCTGTCAGGGAGGTTTTTCAGTAAATGTTGCCAAGCAGCCTCCTTAAAGCGCAAAGTCTGAGGACTCCTCGGTCCAGTAAAGCGGACCAAGAACTCCTCATTCTTATTATATTGCTCAATATCTTTCTGTGTTTTGATCTTTGTTGAATATGGAATGTTATGGCTCGATCAACAAACTATGTACTAAATGAATTTTTGAATTACTAAAGAAGGGGTTGAATCTGAAAGATTATTGATTCAAAGAGTTGAACTTACTGGATTTAAAATGAACTTAACGGATTTTCACTCAGCTTACCGGATTTTACACAAAAAGGGATTTTGCACTAACTTACCGGTTTTGACAAGGTTACCATATTTGTACAAAGCTTACCGGATTACTAAGGAACTTATCGGTTTTGACAGTGAACGCAGAACTTACCGGATTTACACCAAGCTAACCGTATTTACAATGCGCTTACCGTATACTTCATGCTTACCGGTTTTGCAAGAGGAAGAGAAATAATCTATTTTAAAGAATGAAGAAGGAAGAAGGAAGAAGCTATTTCACGTTTCATTTCTTGCTGAATATATAACATTACAAAATACATAATTATCAACAACATCTTACCTACGTCAATCTATCAAAGTTGACAACCATACATAAGACCATACTTAGACAACTTTACAAAAGTTTTAAACTACCAACTATTGTACTTAAATCACATGAGTTAAGATACAAAATTAAACTATTATTTGACGAGGAACGTGACAACCAAAATGTTATGCTACACTCAATAGAATCAAGAGAACTTTGAATGAGTTGTTTGATCTTCACTAATGTGTTCTCTATAATGAAAGAATGATTAACACATTTTGGGACGTTCATGGGGTTGGATATATATGGTGGACAGTGTTTACGTTGAAAAGGAATTGGAAAATTAGTGTTTTATGCAAATAGGGATTTTTGGAATGTAACCCATCGCTCAAGCACTAGCCAGGCACAAGGTGAGTGGTGAGCCGCCACTTGAACACCAGTCTAGAGCTAGACGGGCGTCGAGGTTTTTACTTTTACTCGCCTCCTGGGTGATAGGCTACCATCGAAGTGTCCTTCTTCGTTCAACTTCTTGATGTCTTAATCTTGATCTTATTTTTGTATATTTTGGACCTCTTTTAGGATTCTATCAAGCCTAAACTATTTTTACTTTAACTTGGACTAAATAAGCCATATTTTGATTTTGATTACAGCTCAATTAATTCCTAATACAAATAAGCTAAAAACATGATTTTGACTTGAAAAATTGCTAATTACAAATTTGTCTAGTCATCACCATTATTTTAAATACTACTAGTAGATTATAATTAATGTTGTATTTTTTATATCATAAGTGTACGATATCGTAACAAGCAGCATAGTAGACCTTTGAGTCCTGATATTGTTCCCACGAGGACTATACTTCAAGACTTTATCCAATTTTTCTAACTTATATTTGATAAAAACAATTAAATAATTATGATAGTTGTGATTAAATATTTTTCTAACTACTTTTAACTACTTGAAAATATCAAAATTTTGTAAACGGTTGATTGAAGATTCAAATATGGGAAAAATATCGGAGCATAACAATTTCATCTGTTGATCACCTTAATTTTTAATTCAAGATTCATAACCAGTGTTCGATTGAATTCTTCTATTGTATTCAATTTACCCATTTTGAGTTCTCATTGAGTCTATTTAACTAATTAAATTTCATATTCTATGTGAATCAATCTTAGTTAAACGAAACACTAGTTCTAAAAATCCATATTATGACAGCGATAATTAGTATAGGTATCTCAACACGTTATACTAATTTATCGAATTTTGCTATATGATCTAAATCTCAAACTCAC
>CAIGRB010049686.1:24888-36685 GCA_903798255.1 Fraxinus quadrangulata | reverse complement strand
AAAAAAAAAAAAAAAAAAAAGGAACAAATCTTGAGAAGAAGAAGAATCAAAGAGAGAAAAACAAGAAAAAAAATCCCACCCCCTACTAATTTCTTTGTTTGTTTTCTAGAAATCCTTGTAACAAAGTCCCTTAAATTGCTAAGAACGGGTGGAAGAAAAACAGCACTGAAATTGCTAGGTACAACTAAGCAGTGGGTGTGAGGGTGGTGGTTTAAACAACAAGTGGCAGTATAATTCAGGCAGATTTAAGGAATCCCTATAATCTGATAATCAAGATTTGCAAAGGAAAAATCTTCTGATGATCATGATTGATGAAATTCAGAGGAATCTTAGCCGTGGATTGCTTGTATCAGAATTTGGAGAATAAAATTCAGAAATCTGTTAACAAGCTTGCCATGCAATCAGAAGCATGGAAAGAAACAGACAGTATGATGGTTTATTTGCCTATTAAAACCTCCTCCCTGTCCAATAAATGACCCTGTCCTTTGTGGCTATATATATATATACACACACACTTATATATATATATATATAAGTGTATCTATATATGTGAAATAAAGTAAACTAGTATTATTAGGGAAATTACTAACATATAAAAGTAGTGTACTCAGGTGCAGAGGACTCAATTTTAACTTCAGAAAATGTTTTCTATTTTAAATTAGTTTCTTGACAACACAGAAGAAGGTAACACACATCCTGGGTTTGAGTCTCATTGTTACGATTTTTTTTTTAAAAAAAATGGTGCATATTTATAAAAAAAATTGAATTGTACGTGAAATGATATTTTTTAACCTTTTAAATTTTTAGACGAAGTTGTTTGATATTATTTGCAAATTTGAGATACAAAAATATAAAGAGAAATCCCACCGAGAAAAGAAAGGAATTCTGCGAAGTTGAGTGGGGTAGGGTGGTTAACATAAGCAAAAATTAGGAAGAATCACTCATAATTTATTTCTTTGAAAAAAAAAATTAATTTAAGCTTCTGACATTATTATCACTTTCTGTCTTTTCTTTCAATCCTTTTATAAAACACCCAAATCTTAAAAAGGCCCTTCATTTGAATAGAATGATGTATTAAAAGGAGTAAATATTTATCATTAAACTCAGAAGCTTAAAAAGCTTTACAAGTATGGTGGTAAATCCCTACCCCACCCTACCCCATACCCCTACCCCTACCCCATACAAAAAAAATAACCCTCAAAAGCTAAAGGCAAAGTCAGAGAGATGATCATCAGGCGCTTATACCCACTTTTCTATCATGATTGAATTATATGTTTTGACTATGAAATTTTCCAGTAACCCATCAAAGATTATCTGTAATTGGGTTTAAAGTTGTAATAATTCTTACAAGGAAAGTTGTAATTATTCTGTTTTTTATCTGTCTTGTCGGACAAGATGATGATAAGGATACGAGGAGTAAAGTTTTTTGCTTTGGATGGCCTTTTCGGCTTTGGATTACCACTACATCTGGGAGTTGTTTCTAAACTGATTATATATAAATAAATAGAAATAAAGTACATCTCACAAAATGAAATGGTGTTGTGACAATTTATAAACAAATTATAACATGTTTTCGAGAGTGATTATAATCGATTTAAATTATAAATAGATAAAATTGAATAGTTGATACATGTGTAGTACTTGTAAGCTCCTCAAAATATGTGAATAAAAGTATGTTCGATCAATTATATCAACAAATTGAGTAATGTTATTTAATCCTACTTATACTTGACACCAATCTAAGTATAAATAAATAAATTAAAAATCTAAATATGATTCATTTATCTTCACTTAATATCTAATCATTTAATAACATTTAATTGACAGTTATACGGTTGCTAAACACCAATAAAGTTGAATTGCATTATTATTATAACTTAATTAAGTCTGTAGTCTCAACTTATTTATGGCACCTTGTAAATTTTGGATTTTAATGAAGAAAAAAAAAATAAATAATATTTTTTTTGTTTGGTAGAAATTGTATCGAAAAAAGTCGTAGCATTAATCTCAAGTGATCAATTATTCCAATAGCAAGTTCGTATCTAATCTTTATATAGGAACAAGTTGATCCCCTACATTTTAAAATAGTTGCAAATTATGAAGCCGTCCAAATTGAGTAGTTGATGCAAGCAGGTGAAGATGGGACTTGCTGTTCACCTGAGCGGGCTAAGGAAGAAGAAATATTTTGGCGAAATTTTCTTAGATGCTTCTACTTCTTTAAGTGGTTCGCTATCGATAGAAGTCTTAGATTTTTTTTGGGAAAAAACGTAATCACAAGTATATGGCTCCATGCGAACAAATAAATCAGTCGAGGAAGATGCTGAGGACCCTTTAAACCAGCTCCAAGCCATCTAGATTCATATACTGGTTCACATCAGGATACTTTATAGATGGCGGACAAGCTCTAACAATTTCCAAGATGTCGCATGTCTATCTTTGGCCGTTTTGTTAAGAGTGAATATGAATGAGAGTATTTTTGGCCACTTTCTTCTATTGCTGTGTGCATTAAATTTTCTACTCTTCAGATCTGACGACTTCCTTGAATTTCATGTTGATCAACAAGTTAACTTCCAGTTGATGCTGGTTGTAAGGCATATGTCTCACATCTAACTGGCCACAGGAATAGTAGTGTCTTCTGCAACTGCGTCATGTAATATGCTCAGTACTGATTCGTGGGATTCAACACTCGTGGAAATTTTTGTTGGCTTCTAAAGTATGATCTATGAGGTGGGATCACATTGAATTCTCTATGCTAGATAAATATATAATCATTAAATTGTTTCATATAATGTTATTTCAGGGTTCCATTTCACCAGTTCCCTGGAAGTGATCTGAAGAATTCTTTTCTTATCAAGATAAAGAGTAGAGATCCTCTTATAATAGGGTCGGTCAGTGTCTTGTTTAGCGTTTCGTTGCTCACTTCATAAGTAGATGTTTCTTGTTGTTAATTAGTACCTCACTGCTATTTCATGTCTTTTGAAGAAAGAAACTTAGAAACACCATAAAATATAAAGTACACAAAATGGAAATCTATTTTGCCAAAATTTAAGATGATTGGTGTTCTCATGTACATGGGGGTGTACAGAAAAATAGCCTGGCAGCATTTTAGTGAGCAAAAAAGTCGAAATTGTAAACTTATCACTGTTAGTTTTTATGCAGAAGCAGCCATTGTCATTTGTTTAATGGGTGGTTTCCATGGAATCAAGATAACTGATAAGTTATCCATGCTGCCTCTCTTGAATGCAGTTTGAATGATACAGTCGGCTAATGAGGATGACAATGAACATTCAGACGAGACCTCTGATGCCTCATTATGTAAAAGATCACACACATTCTGCGGAGTCAAGGTCTCGAATATACCATCAGATGATACCACCAAGTATATGTCTTCACTGGTTAAAGGTCTCCAGCCAGTGACTTCAGGGACTGCAATAACACCATATCTGGGAATACCATAAAAAGAATTTACCTCAGTAAGTTCAGGTTGAGATTAAAATGCACTTTTATGTTCTTTTACCTAGCAATGAAACAAAATACTAAGATCAAGAATATCCAACTTCAGGTCAAATAGGTATATAGTTTACAACCTTTTTAAAAGCACGTCACCAATAGCTCGGGACATTGCCAATATGCCATTGACACGTGGAACACCCCACACACGAACAAATCCACCGGATGCTTCTATTCGGGCCTTTTCATCTTCTCTATCTGGATGATGATCGCTCGTGAGTTCCTCCGCGTGAAGTTCTTTCACTAGAATGATTTTTATGAAAGATTAATCAGTTTTCATCAACATATATGCAAGGCAAATGCAAATCTTCTTATCTCAGCTTAAATGCCTAGAAAGATAAAAACGAGCTCATTTCTGCCCACCTGCTGAATATATTCAATCAATGTCCCAAAAAAATACTAAAAATACTCAGGAAATATTTTTTTGTTGAAATATATCACACCTGTATCATCTTGAGAACAAATTCTACGAGAACACAGAATTGCCTTTGAATCACCAACGTTGGCAATCAGAATTCGATCTTTTACCAAAAGAACAACAGTAAGAGTAGATCCAGAAGTATAGCCTTTTTCCAAAGCTTCCTGAAGATAGATAGGGAAATGTAATTATAACAAAAATCATGACACTATGGCGTGGATGTAAAATGGAGAGGAAGAATCTGATATGCCTGAGAAAATTCTGAATCTATATCTTGGATTGTTCTCAACAATGCTTCCTTTAAAATCCCATATATTGACCTGTCAATCACTGGTGGTTCTCCTTGAGAACTACAAAAAAAATCAAGAAAAAGATTAGATATTGCACAAACTATTTGATCAAGAAGTTCAATGCATCACATGGAATAGGTCACCCCAAGCCCCGTCTGTACATATTTTGACATGCGATACTGGATAGAACTGGATAGTGGACAGTGCAACATTTTAATTTACATGCAGTCCACCTTACGAACAAGCCATTACTCTGCACGAAAATCAGAAAGTTACTTATTCTAGAGTACAGTGGGACACAAGGCCAAAATGGAATGCAGCGGAGAAACGAAGACTACGTGGAAGCACTGGGATTAAAAGACCGAATTCGGATAATTTCTCAGTTATATGGGATGACAGGACAGAATTACATTTTTCACAACTACGGTATGGTTTTCCATTAAGGGTTATTCATCATTGTAATACAATTCAAAAATATAACATGAAACTGAAAGTGCTGAACTAAATTCTGAATTTAGTCGTTAATGATTAACCAACCTCTTTTGAGTGAAACAACCAGTATCTGCTTCATTATTTTCTCTATTGTTCGGAACAGATTGGTTGTATGAATGGAACATAGTATGCAGGAGAAGGTAATCGGCAAGTTTTTCTGAAGCCATTTCACTTGCTTCCTTGCCTCCATGACCATCAAATACTGCTGCAACACCAACAGCAGCCTCCTGAGGCCCATTTTTTCCTGCACACAGTGTCCTATGCTTAGGCTTAGAAAAACAATACATTAAAACCCAAACAGGGTCGATTCCACCAAGTTATATATTGTTTTAAAAGTTACAATCTCTTCCGTCGAACCTCCAATCTATTCCTTCAGAATGCAAAAACAAAAGGCTTCATTCATCTCCGGCATGGGAAGCGAGAAGCCAACCGAAAGGAAAGGATTGGATCCGTTTATATCCTTAGGAAAACATCTCTTATATCCATTAAGTTAAGACTTTATATCACTTAAGTAAAAAGCGTTTCATCACTGCTAAGCAATATAATTAACATGTTCTTTATCACTTGTAAGCTAATTTGGACAAGATATACATTATAACTACTCTTTAATCACTTGTAGAAATGTATCATTGAGCAACAACTTCCCAAATTTAACATTACTTTCTCCTGAGAAAGATGGAAAAAGGTACAAAAATTATGAAAGCTTTGTTGTTTGGGCTTACTCAGGAAAAGTAGGCTGCACACCACCTGCTTGTTAATAATCTTAGCAGTACGTAAAGTCCTATTCCATCACGGTGATAAAGAACAGAGCAGGGAAGAAGTTATGTACCTAAAAATGGTATCTGCATATCAAGATTGCACATAATACGATCTTCTTGATACCCCCGACGTCCCTGAAACGTGGCAAACTGGCAGTTGCTTGTTGAGTTCCGAGAAGATTCAGCAGCGAGAACCCACTGAGTACACTCCAGTGAACTAAAAACAGCTGAAGCACCTCCTTCTTCGTAAGGCATCATGCAAGATACTGAAATCCCATAAGCAAAACATCCAACGTAACCAAGAAAAACTCCTAATAATGCTGCAATTTGAAACTTTTTCATCGTCACGTTTGTCTGAAAACCATAAAAACTGAGCAATTTCATCCACTTAATAAGAAAAACAAGATATTTATTTGCTTGCAAATATAACTCTAGAGGATGTTTATTTGTTTCAAATTCTAAGATCAAAATGCTGGAAGTTCTTGAGATATTCTTTTCTTGCATTTTCAAGTTGTAAGTATTAGAAAGACATAATGTATAATTCTATGTATTCTGAAATTATTCTCATTATATCCCTTAAACAAACACAGTTCAATAAGCAGATTAAACAGGTTGCTTAATATCGTGTCGAGTATTTTTATTTTCTATCAGACAAAACTTCTTGAATTAACAATAAAATTAACAAAAGATTTTACCCATTAATAACTATCGATTTACCAATATTAAAACAAAAATGAGAAATCCTTAAAATTCTTGACTTCATATAATAATTCGAAAAAAAAAATCCACCATTATCAATCTATGCATCACCATTCATAAATTCTTTTAAGAAATTATAGATGGGCTATCTTCAATCTTTTGGAAAAATTTCAGAAAAAAATCCTTCAATGGTTCACGGAAACAGAAACATAATGGATACATAGAAACGGTTCAGTACCTGTTGGCAAAATACAGCAAGACCCACATAGATGGAGAAATAGAATCTAACAAAAAGATGGAAAGGGACATAACCCCCGGAGTTCATGCATTCTTGTGAGAGAGAGAGAGAGAGAGAGAGAGATCATGGCGGTGGTTAGTGGCACATTCTAGTTTTGTTGGGTCAATTTTGCATAATTCTAAATTATTTATTTTCAGGGATGTGCAATTTTAGCATAAGCAGGCAATCGAAAATGGACTATGGTAAAAGTACATACACATTAACACAATGATAGGCACCCCCTTCAATAGGGGCACCACATGACAATTATGGACATCATGTGTTGTCCATAATGTACATCTATCATAGTTCATCGAAAATTCGTATAAGGAGGAAACGTCCAAATCTAATTGGATCGAACTCAATTCGATTAGAATCGAATTGATCTTTTCAAATTAAATATTTGAACAAATATCTGAATTGATAATTGATGAGTTTGATTCGATTTTCAATTCTACACTAAGAACCAAATCTTCTTAATTTTTAAATTTTTTTCATATTGAGGGCCCGTTTGGGCTACATTATTATAATATGAGAATAAAAATATAGTCATTATTGTGCCCCACACAAAAGATAGAAATTTAAAATTGATGGTTTGATGTGATTATTATAATATGAGAATAAAAATATAGTCATTATTGTGCCCCACACAAAAGATAGAAATTTAAAATTGATGGCTTGATGTGATGGATAACGATCATATTTTTCATTTTTATGGATGAAAAATGAGAAACAAACAGAGACTGAAGAAGTCAAATTATTTTAATTTTTTCTAAATAAATTTGTCATCTAATTAATCGAAGTTAAAAATATCATATTTTATATTTCATTTGCCAATTAATTAATTTAGTTCAAATTCAAAATATGATTTTCCTGTTTCTAATTTTCAATCCAAGCGCAATTTAATCAAATTGATATAAAGTTTTCCCAATTCTTTCATTCTACCGTATATTATTTTTGTTGTTCTCGAGGAATCGAATTAGAAGCTCAACCGTGCCTCTTTTCATTATTGTGAGCTCGTTACCTTCATTTTCTTGTAATTTTAATAATAAAATTTATAAATAACTTTACAAAAAATGTGCAAAAAATCACTAATCAGATGAAATCATCTATGTTTTATCTTTTTGATCATTTGTATACATTGGTGATCAAACCTTATTAAACAACTTGTTAAATTGTAGAAGAATTAAGCTTCTTGTACACTAAATTTAATAACTTGGTGTACATCCCCATCACAATAGGAGGGGAGGGGGTTTGTTTTCACAAAAAAAAAAAAAATGCGAGCCCCCTTCCTATTGTGAAGGGACTGTCAAACTTGATGTAGACATTAAGTGTACACCAAATTTGATTCATTGTAGAATTTTAAATTGGACTACATTATTTTGTAAAAGTTAATATTGAAATCATTTGTTGAATCGGATCAAACCGAACAAGCCATTCTTCTTAAATTAAATACCTGAACGGGTATCTCAATCGAAAATTGACGTGTTTAGTTTGATTCTCGGTTCTAAACTTAGAACCAAAAAATCAAATAAAAATCAAATCTCACTAATTTTTTTTATTAAGTAAGTCAAAAGTATATAATTTTTTTTCTTAAAACAATTTACCAACTAATTGAGCCGAAAATATCATTTTTCTATTTCATTTGTCAATTAATTAATTCAGCATAAATCCAAAATATGATTTTCTTATTTCTAATTTTTAGCTCAATCACAACTTAATCAAATTGATCTAAGTTTTTCTCAAATCTCTCATTCTATCTTAGTATTGTTTCTGCTGTTATGAAGGAATCAAATTAGAAGCTCGACTATGTCTCTATTCATTATTGTGAGCTCGCTACTCCCATCTTATAGTGATTTTAATAATCAAATCTATTAAGAATTCAACAAAAAGATGCACAAAAAATATCATTAATGAGATGAAATCACTAATGTTTTTGTATTATTGTTTATTTTTTTGGTAATTTATCTACATTGATGAACGAATATTATTAGGCAACTTGTTATTTGTATAATTTTAAATTGAACTACATTATTTTGTAATAGCTAAGATTGAAATTATTGGTTGAATTGACATAATATCTATATAAATATTTTTAAAAATTAATTATTGTGCGAAACTCTCGAATCGAACCAAACCCGTTCAGTTTCATAATTAAATTTGAAACATAGAATCAAATTGAATCATGATCAGCCCTAATTCTTATGCTCGGTGGTAAAATATACTTTTTATATACAAATTTTGTGCATATTTGAGCCTCATTTTGGGATTATTTTTTTTTGGGGGTCAAAAAGCGATTTAAGAAAATTCGTGATTAGAGTAGAGCAATTTTGAGTTTAATGAGTTATGATTAAATCTTTATCCATTTATTTGGTTTTTTCAAATAGTAAGAATGATTGTGTGTGTTGGAACTCCCCATCACGTCGACTCCCCTCAGCTGGCAACTGAACCTAAATCCCTCAATCGAGGTCCACCCGATCGAGTCGCTTGAAGATGCAGCAACATCGCATCCAAGTCGACCAAGTACATTAATCCAAGAGGATTTCCTCCAAGCATGATCGTGGGATGCTCATGGTTTCAATTGGACTTAAATCTTAAAATGAAGACAACCTTACATCATGTATTCTTGTTCAGTAACTACCATTAATATACAGCAAGCGACAAACAGCTGAATTACTCAAAACAACACAAGTAATAATGCTGTAGTGCTCCGTCACAGATTCATCCAACATCAAAAAACTAAGCTTGTTTCCAATAAATATAGGGTCTGTTAAAACGAACGAGTTAAAATATCCTTGCCAATTAATGCAATAAATAAAGATATGATACTACTAATCTGAAAGAAGGCGAGAAGCCGAAAATCACTCTCATACATCGATTTCAAATACTAAAACATGGTTATGGGAAATAAATTACTGACTCGCAGTTCTTCTCTTCGTTGAATTGAAATAGCAGCAGCCTTACTATGGACACAAGTACCTAATGAATTCTTGTGAGACACACCTATGCAGCATCTCTTGTTAATTCAACTGACCATCTAAGATTTAAAATGGCTTCATAATCCTCATCATGGTGGGAAACAAACAATCATGGCTGCCTCAGTTCATCTTCTCGAGTACGTTTAACCTGAAATCAATATAAAAAAATCCATCATTACGATCTAAGGGTCTTCTTTTTTCTTGTGCTTTCAAGTAATTCCAGCACCTCACAAATAGTATTAAAATGGCAAGCAATATTTTGAACTTGTTTAAAGTATAATCATTTTATAAGATCTAGATACTACCCTGTAAGTTGATCTTTTTTATTCTGACTTGTAGAGAAAAAGAACAGACTGTAACATCAACCAAAACAAATGGCACAAACAGTGCACTATATGAACCCTTGTTATCATTCTGGCCATGTACTAATGATAAGGAAGAGTCGATCAATCCGCACCATGTAGGCGTAGAGGGTGGTCTAATTTGGGGCAGGGAGCATGCATCACTTCTCCTTGAGTGCTCATTTGGTATCTGATTACCAACTTCATGGTTAACGCATAGGTCCACCCCAGCACAAGAGTTCGTTCCTATCTTTCTCTTGCTCTTAAACCTTCACCTAACAGAGATATGAGGAACGAAACAAAAGCAGCACTTTTCGTGTTTCTTTTCTGTTAGTCACAGAAGGCAGCTTAATATTTATGATACCTGTCTTTTTTCTTCTCAAGATATCTTTGAACTGATGCTTTTCTGGTTGATGGACCTTCCACTGTTTGAAAAATTGAAATTACATCAGAATGACATTTGGCAAAGAATAAAGGACAATATTCTTAGATCAACTAGATAGCCACTTAGTTCTTTGCTTTTCTTGTTGTCATAGATTACTAATTTTCCTGTGATGACAAGAGAATTTCTATTGCTTTGCATCCACGGAAAATTTCATTCAGCACAAACACTCTAACAAGTTACACATCGAACTAAATAAAGAGCATAACAGGTCTTATGGATAATATATGAACACAAATCTTTACTTGCTATAGGGTGGGGAAGTCATAATTGAAACCTTATGTAAGAGGTTAGATGATTTGCCACCACATACCTATCTTTCAATTTTTCAATCCAATTGTTACACCATGCTACACTTTTTAGGTATTGTAAGAACACAAGTACTCTTTCAGCAGTAACATATGACAGCTAAATTTAATTCTGGTAAAAAAAACCAAAGCGCATAATCTAATTCTGAAAAACGCAAGCAATTGCATGATGAACAATAAAAAAGTCTCCATGCTCATAAGAATTTTCCAGATATGTTTAGGAATCCCCTTTTTTGTCTTTTTTCGCTAGCCTATCCACAATTCCATAATGCAAATGAGAATTTAATTATAATTGTTAGAACCCGAATAAGAATTATGTATGTTGATACCACTTGTTAGAAATAAAATAAACGAAATTATATGACACAATATGAAGTAGCAATCACAACTTAGAAAAAACACAAAGAAAACTGGCAAAGGAATAGAAAATTTATTAATAATGGAGAGAAAATATAAAAAATATTATGTATCTAATATAATTCTAACTCTCTCAAAGTTATGAAAGCCAAAAATTTTGTGCCTTAAAAAATGTGTTATAGTTGGAAAGATGATCAAAATCGCGTCAAATGAAACAAAGAAAATTTTTCACGATATATAAGCCGCTTGAGCGACGGGCGGCAGCTCCACCACTTGAGCACCAGGGTTCTGCTCAGTATTTAAAGATGCCGCTCTAGCGCCATAGCTAGCAAAATTGTGGCGACTTTTTTTCTCCGGTCCATAATTTGATCTTTTCAGGACTACTTCAATCAAAACTCCAATATCCACTACAGTTTGGGTCAAACTACAACAATAATTATTCTGGTCAATCTAGAATTAGAAGTAGAATTCAGGACTGAACTGTAATGGCCTATATGAGATCCTAAGTTACCGTAATGGCCTATATGAGATCCTAAGTTCTAACAACACGGTGGAAAAAAGTTCTACAATAATGGTCCGTTGATTGCAAGAATAGAATTTGGGTGAAAAGAAAATGAACTTCAAGGAATTGAATTGCATAAAACTTGTTTTATTGAGAATTGTCAATTATTTGTATTTGATTGGTATAATTTTCCACCTGAAAAAAATTAAAATTTTAGATCTTTTGGTGTTCGTTTGGCTTTGTTTTCCATGGAAATTGTTCATTAAATGAATAGAATTTGTTATAATTGGGGATAAAATTTATTTCAATTGCCTCGAAAAAAAAAAAAAAAGAGGTAGAAAAACCATTTTCCCACCAAAGTGGTGGAAAAACCAAAACAAAGAAAACTTGGAAATAGGGGTCATGTGGGGGTTGGGAGAAAGATG
>CAIGRB010049686.1:0-23894 GCA_903798255.1 Fraxinus quadrangulata | reverse complement strand
AGTTAAGAAAAGTATATGTTTGAGGCTCAGAAAGACATAAAAGCCCACAGGGAACTTGAGATTTAAATCACCTGTCTGCAAAGTCGGTGAGAGTACTGTCGCAGAATCTGGGCATACATTGCCACTGACAGCCTGTGAGTGGCATGGTGAAGGTAGCACTGTTACAGTACTGTCAAATTGTGGTTCCTGAGGACACTGGATTGGGCATGCAGCAATATGCATAATTGCATGTACCTGAAAAACATGTTAAAGACTGAAAGATTGAAATTGCCTCAATATATTTGTAATTCAAAGAAGCTCCAATACCTTATCAACTGGAACATCATCATACACGTTCACTTTGCCACAATAAAATATTGTCATTTGTCCTCTTGGAATATTTGTTGTACCCACGGTTCTGTGACCATTAAGAAAAAAAAAATCAACTTATGCAAAAGGAAAGAGCCATTTAGAAGAAACATCAATTTCATGCATGTCACAAACTGTATGCATGGCAACTTAAAATAACACTTCTTATATAGGCTCTGTCATGAACTCATAAAAGCTGTAGATACATAAATTAAGGTCAAGCCAAAATTAAATCAACTCAAATAGTCTACTTAATCGCATCACCTATAAAATCTCTCAATCTTGATATAAATCTAATTTCTTCAATGACAACAGGATATAACTTGCATGAGTAAATGAATCAATAATGATAATTACTTCTCTGCTGTCTGCTGCTGAATGTTTTCACTTTATAGTGATCAACTATAAAGACTAATAAAATTAAATTTGCACTTTCAAGAGATCTTCCTTATTGCCTAGATATTAAATATAATACAATTTTCTAAGAAGCGTTAGTTACAGTGTTCTGAGCTTTGTTACATCACATGCAATCTCCAGCTATTTTTTAGAAAGTACATTCAATAGGGAATATATTGCCTCGTGCAGAAATGATTTTCTGAAATGGGCAAAAATACAAATACTCCAAGGGATCACTTGATAAAAGCATTCTTCAATGAATTAGACTCACTTGTTAATCCACTCCATATGATATAAGCCCCTGTTTGGTTCCCATTTTCTAGAACTCATTTATCCTCAAAACTGATTTTCAACCACATATTTCCTCAAAATTTATCAAAATTAACTAAAAAACGATTTTTATCTAAAGCAAACAGGGGCTAAATGTTACTGCTTCACCTTCTCACTTCCCTCTCACACATAGCAACAGCAGCACCACCAACCCCTTTTTATGGTGCTATCATCATCCCCACCATCAGTCTCCCTCTTGGAGCGTTCTTCACCAGGTTTGGTGACAACCCACATCAATGTCTGTTGGTGTGTGCCGTGAACATATTCGCAATGAACAACGTAAAATAAGATAATATGAAGCTGCCAAAGAGCACACAATCAGGGTATTATACTGTAAATACATGTTAACATAGAATGCCAACAAAATGGAGCATAGTAGTCGTGAGGCAACGCCTAAACTAGCAACTTATTTTAATCCACGTACGAGAATATCTCTTAGCCAATATACAAATTATGCAAATTAACACATGGAAACATCAGTGTCCACCAACATAATCAGGGAATTGTATGTAACATGATCCCTTGATATGGAATACATTTAATAATCAACAGCACGGTATCATTTGCATTGTGACATAGACCCAACAATGTAGCTAATACTAGAAGTGTACTTATATCATTATGGTAGACAAGGACAGGTCATTTGTGACAAACATATTTACACCCTTGTGCCCACATAAATGACATACTTGGAACCTTAAAGCTTCCAGCCATGCATCTAATCATTTGTGTTCACTTAAAGTCAGATATGCTCCCTAAATTCCGGAAAATGGAAAAGTGAAATAAGTCGGTAATATTGTTGAGCAGTTCCTTTGATGAATCGCTATATAAGACACACCAAAAATGTTAAAAGAAAATCCAAAGAACGGTGTAGGTTAGTCTTGAGCTTATAAGAAAATCTTAAAAGATATAAACATCAGATGAAACTAAACTAAGAAAAAAATAAATCTTATAGTGCCCTGGGGACTTTCTATTGGATTGTATCGAACATGGTCTACAGAGCAAAAAAAAAAAGGCAACTCTAACAAGTGTAACTAGTAAAGGAAGTACAATATTAAGTAATAATATGTTAAGATATTTGAGTATGTGCTTATAATTGATTAAAGAGTGAAAAACAAGAAAAATCACCTAGGAGGAGCAGATTCATTATTGGCGGAAACCAAGCTCCCAGACAGATCACCAGGAGAATCAGGTTTCCCCAGATCCTTTCTCAGAAATGGCACCTTCTCTCCTGCTGATTCAAGTGTTCCCTCAGAAACCTACATTCATATAATCAATGTGATAACTAACTTGTAATACATGTGTCACAAATTTCAAGGCAGAACCTGCAGAGAATCTTTTATCCCTTTTTTAATGTAAACAACAATAACAAAAAAAAATTAATAATAATAACACTCACGCGCTGCGGATTATCGGGAATGTAGAGCTTTTTGCGAGGCTCAGCTTCAGCATCTGACGTCGTCGTTTCAAGTAGCCTCTTGAGCATTATCACTTGCTGAATCGCCTGCGATTTGTTCCACGACGGCCTCCTCATCCCTACACCCAAACAAATTCGTAGTCAAAACATATATCATCAAATATCTCCTAAATTCTTTTCTTATTTTCAATTCAGCCTTCATTTCTTTGCTTAAATTATGGTCTGGTGTCAATCAAAAGCATTACCTTTCTCCTTGAGGTAACGGCGGCAGTCCTCGCGGGTAATCTGAGAAATGTCATCTTCTGTGAGCTGCTGAAGCGGCTTATCGAGAGGTGACTTGGGGATAGTATCTTCCGGTAACATGACGACGGATTCCGGCATCAATTTACCCAATTGTAGTAAGATCGATTTTTTAAGATTTTTTAAAAATTGGGGATTTTTGTCGTCGATTATTGCTGAGTTAGCTGGAGTAACAGTGGAAGAGTGGGCTGTCTGTTTTGTGTGTGTGTGTTTTTGGGACGTAAGGCCGCGTCGCGTCTGCGGGATAAATTTTTAACCTCTGGATTAATGGGAAGTTGCGGGGGCCGACCAGACTGCAACCCCAGGTCGCCACGTAGTTGTCCTGTCATTTTTTACTATCCTCTCCCCCGAACTATTTTACAATTACGGTGGTACCACCCAACTGTTTATTTTTGGATAGAATCGTAAAAGAACAAGAGGTCATTCAATTTTAATTTATTTTATTGTAAAGAAGGCATACATGGTAAAAAAAGGTACTCACTCATCCATTTTAATTGTAAACAACATTACACACTTGGTCTCGCCAATATCATTATTCAATTCAATTCAATTCAATTCAATTCAAAAAGGTTAAAATTTGACAACAAAGAAATCTACTTGTAGCTACGTTGAGGCACATTCCTAATGATGGCCCTTATAAGGTCAAAGTATAATGGAAATTGTGCCCTGGCAAAAAATGTCACCGGCAGACATGTGATGGCGTATACCAAGAATGCGAAATATTTCAGCTCATCTTTAAGCACAAAAAAGTGGCCGGCGCAAAAGGATACCAACATAGAAGCAATAGACACGAAAAGAGTCGTCAATCCCACCAAAAGTTTTGCTGGCAAGTCCTTGGCGAAGTCTTTTTCTTGGTACCTGTTGAAAACTCAATTTAATAAATAAATGTTTTGTTTCTCTAACAACTTAACTTGTCTAAGATGATGTGGTTTTAAATAATATTACAGCACACGCAAAGGTATTCAGATCAAATCTCAAAAAATAAATAGAAGTTCGGGTGGCATATGTATAGTGTGTAATGACTTGAATTTTTAGATAAGATCGTTCAATAATACCTGGAGGTGAGTATGGCGAGGAACATGACCAGCGATGTAACAGAGAAACAGAGTGCAACAAGGGATGCTATGGAAAATATGTTAAATGCAGGCTCGTTTGCGAAGGTGGGTTTGTCGCTTTCTTCCTTGAAGCCGCCCGGAAAGGTGGTAGAAGTGGCAAAAGCGACTGTGGCTATGAGGGCTGCCACAAGGGAGCATGACTCAGAGGTGCTGGAGAGCCATTCGCCGCCACTCTTGACGAGATCATTGTGACTTTCAGTGAATATCTCCCTAGCGGTCTTTTTCTCCTTGTTTTGACGTACAAAGAAGTGCAATGGCATGGATTCCTTGACGAACTGCGTTACAATCAAAACAAATAGCTATTTTGTGTCCCAAGAAAGTAGTAAAAATATAATTGATCGCCATTTATGGAGTGTGAGTTTCACTGCCACATGAACTCGTGACATAGCATTACTCTTCAAAAATATCATACCTCGTACCACTTGATTTCCCATTGCATCTGCAATGCAGCACCAGGTATAAGCCAAGGCCGACGGTCTCCCATCTTCGCAGCAAGATGCAAAGCACTATTTCCATCGATGTCTACCTTCTGAAAAATGGTTTCTTTAGTTTTAGTCTTGTCGATTAAAAACTTGTAAACACGAGGCTGCCTATTTTCCACCGCCAACAATACAATGTTCTTCTTGCTTGTGTTCATGTCGTTTATGGCCACCGGAAAAAGTTTAATAATCTTTTCCACCATCTCGACCACACCATTCTTTGCAGCAACAAGTAGTGCTGTCTCCCCCTTTTCAATTTCGTGCATCTTTTTTTTCTTACCTGCGTGGCCCCAAAATAGGTTTGAACGAAAATAATGAATGTCCAAGACATCTTTTTGCCTAGTTAGATGATAAAAATAATGCACCGACAGAATTCTTATGCCACTTCAGTGGATAGAAGTAGACATAATGCCTAAATTGAAACAAATAGGATCAAAAGGTTTCAATTATTAAATGAAAAATCGGCGAAGATCGGGGCCGTATTTTAACCACAAAATTTAAATAAATAAGATTTTACAAGGAGTGGTTCGTAGAAAGAAAAGGCAACAATTGGTTACCATTTCCATTGGTGCCATTTTTTGTATCCACTCCATCGCTAGTTTGGGGTGTTTGATCATCAACCGGCTCGGACAAAGGTTTAAGACTGAGAATATCAGACGGGATTCCTGCATCAAGAACTGAGAAAGGAATTTCTACATCTTGCTTGTGCGACACAAAACGTTGGGGACTCTCTCCACTATTTTCGTACTCATAGGTAGAAGCTCGTTCAAGAAGTTTATCCATGATTTTGACTGACCGAATGTGCTTTTCTTTTTTTTCGCGTAGCTTTACTATGTCATGAGACCCTGGTCACACAATGAGGGAAAATATACACATTAAGTCCTCAACAATTGAGAACTTTGTATTGATTACTGGTTAATTAGGAGGTTACCTAAGCCAAGAATAACCAACATTGATTTGGATATGAGTTTAATGACATTAAAGCACGTGACATAATTAGGAGGAAGGTGTGAACGCCCATGATTAGTACTAGATTGCTGTCTTTGTAAATCAGGTTGCTTTCCTGTAGGATTTTCTTCATCTGTTTTCCCCTTGTTCTCATTTTCACTACAACAAATTTCTGTTTAAAAAAAAAAGGTTAGAACATAATACATACAACGCAAAGAAAATGGTGTACTTATACAAGAATATATGGTTCAATATCTCACGTATACGCTATTTGTTACACAATATAAAGTAAAAGAATTTTTTACTTGGCACTTGAAATATTTTTCTCACTAAACCAGCAAATGCAATGCAGGTTTGATAGTTTCCTGGATACGTTGCTTTGGTATCATGTTGCGAGACTTGTGACAAATCGTGCTTCGGATCATGCTTTGGGTCTATGTCCTCGCATACATCGACAAATGTACCTTTCAAAATAATTATATAATTTTGGGTTATTTGCAGGACAAAAATCCGATGTTTATGATCCTTTCGAGAGGAAATGGGAGACTTACAGTAGTAAATAAGTCTGCGAAACCCTCTAATATAACTTCCACTTCTGAATGCAGAAGGGTTACATGCCAGAAGATGAAGAGGTGTTGCTCCATCCTCGGTGACCGCGT
Organism: Fraxinus quadrangulata; assembly: GCA_903798255.1. Classification (NCBI taxonomy): domain Eukaryota; kingdom Viridiplantae; phylum Streptophyta; class Magnoliopsida; order Lamiales; family Oleaceae; genus Fraxinus; species Fraxinus quadrangulata. Next base: position 17,902 of record CAIGRB010049686.1, on the reverse strand, counting down.
TAATTAGATTCGGGTATAACCGAATTATATAAAATGCTAATTCTGTCCATAAAACAAAGAAAACGAGATGAACTTCCCTTGTTAAATAATCTAAATGCGCACACAAATGTATTCGAAACAAGGCCTTAGTTTATGGAAGCTTGACTCACCAAAATATTCTCCAGAAATGGCAGAATGCAGAATTGTCTCTCCATTTTTCTTCTTACAGTACGAGTAGCGTTCGTCTGGCTCGTCTTTCTTACAAATGTAATGTAAGCAAAGAAAAGCATCCCTCCTGCCGTTTAAAACAGCCTGGAAGAAAGGAGTCTCTCCATCCTCATTACGTTCCCCAATTAGTTTCGAGTTGTCTTGAGCAATGAGTCTGCACATGTTTACATTCCCAAGGGAGGCGGCCAAGTGAAGAGGCGTATTTCGGAGTTCATTGCCAGTTGTTAAAACATCACAGGCATTATTTTTTTCCGAAATCTTTTCCATTAGTTGTTCGACAATGGTTACTTGGCCGTCTGATATGGCTATATGTAACGCAGTGTCTCCTGTTCTGGTGATCTTGGCTTTGTGAGCCCATGGATGTTGTGCATATGTTTCGATCACTTCATTCCAATTGCCATTCATGGCATTTCTGAACATTTTTTTCTTGATTTCCTCCTGCCCAAAAATAGAGGGGACAGTTTCCATTTCTACTTTTTTTTTTTCTCTCTCTTTTTTCCTCTCCAACTATGCATGAGTAAATGAATGAAAGTAAAATGGATATATATACACACACGCCTGAGAATCAGAATTTCACTTTTATTATTCCTCTCTTTCACATTTTTGTCATATTCAAGGAAATATAATTATTATAGCAGAAATAACGTGGAGTTACACTCTTTAAACTTCATAGCCCTGGAAAAGCCAAAAACAAAAAAATGACAAAAAACAAAAAAGGATTCTGTTTATAAAGTGGGATTCTTGAAAATAAGAATTAAAATGAAGAAACTTCCTTGTCGGATGAAAATTTGATCAGTTCATCTTGAATTACCTCCCTCACATGGAGGTCAAGTTCATCTTTTCATTATATATGTAATTTTTCTTTTGTAAACAAACTTCTCTAATACCATGTTGAATTGGACTATCTAATAGTTTAATATGTTGAGAGAGAAAAACTATCGTTGTGTTTCCATATTCCAATCACACTTGAAAGAAAGAAAGAAAGAAAGAAAGATCAATTGGCTTCCTTGAGTGTAAATAAATTCTGTAAAAAGAAATAAAGATCAATTGGCTTCCTTGAGTGTAAATAAATTCTGTAAAAAGAAATAAAGATCATTTGGCTTCTTTGAGTGTAAATAAATTCAGAAAAAGAGGAGGAATAATGCACTTTAGTCTTCTTACTTAAAAGCTTTTTACTTTTTCTCCTACCACGTTCAAGACACAGACCATACTCTACAAGCTAACATAGTCGGAGTGGAAATAATTAAAAAAAAATTAAAATTTTGGGAACCATATATTTATTCTTCAAATACGTCGGGCTTTTCGAAGATCTTGGAACATTTTTACAGGCTTCGTGGCCATCCATAGAATCATGATCAAGGACATCTGCAAGTCTTTAATTCTTAACGTGACTCTATTAAACCGTATAATGTTATCACATAGAAACTCATCATTCCCCCAGTATGACATGCATCTATTTAGTCGGCGTTTTCTTCTTTCATAGGCTACTAGAAAAGGAGTTACAAATTTATTCACGAAATCTGTGAAAGATGCAATTGACCTTGGAGGAAGCATGTTCTACCATCCGCGCATGTCCTTCCTTGGTGTTGGAGTGAATGCACGAGACGTGAACGCATCATGCATCCCGTGCATCCTCACTAGGTCTTAGAATCTGTTGTAAGGCTATCAGATTTCTTGATTTCGAGATTTATGAACTTAGGCGACAATAAAACTAACATACCCAAACTTAATACTTTACACATTCACATCATGTGTTGTAGGGCATTAGTGGTGTATTATTGGCACTTGACACACTATATATAACTTAGCATGTTTGCATTGTCATCAATGGAGTTAATGACTTTTAGTAACAATCAAATAATTAGAAAGGTCTTGTCATGTGACCAAATGGATGAGATTTAGGGGTGTCCCGATTTTAATGAATTTTGAAGTCTTTGTAAATTTGGGAATTTTTAATTGAGATTTATAAGAATTTCATTAATAAAGAAATTTCAAGATATTTGAATGGATTTTCAGTTTATAATTCCCGTGACAAACTCTTTTGAAATTTCACCATTTTTAATTAAATTCTTTTGAATTTTGAAGAAATTATTCAAATTCCCTTAAATTAAAATTTATAATCTTTAAAATTAATTAAATCTCTATCGAGAACACCCCTAAATTGGAATGCACGTTTCTATTATGAAAAGGCACTACAAATTCTGTATCCCATATTTTTGAAACCATTATGATCTTCTAATTTTTCTTGTCTTTCATAAAAACTAGTTGCTACACATCTCTCTAGAAATTCATGGTGGGATGAGTTATTTTTCCTTTTTATCAAATTTTTTAAATTTTTCTTTTACACTTATTTTATTATTTATTTAAATAAAATTAAGGAAATTTTAATCCTTTTATCAAAAGATTCACTTTTTTATTATCAATTGGAAGTCAAAAACATTCAAAAGGACCAATTCCACCAGCAAAAACATCCAACCGAGTGGCTAGTGCTGAAAATAAATTGTAATTTAGTTATTTCGTCTTGACAAATTAAAGTTCAGTGACCTAATTGAAATTTCACTAAAAATTCAGAGACCAACATCAAATAACCCAATTCCATCTTATACTTTAAAATAAATAATTTAATTATTTCTAACAACAATCAACAAAAAAAAGTATTCTAAATAATGTAAAGTATGACTAGACAACAAAGTCAAGTTTAAACGAACTTTTTGGAACACTGAAAAATAATGCAATTTATCTTAATAATTATTTATTTATGGGCGATCATATTGCCAACATAATTTTTACTTATTACGCCACATTTTGATTGTAGTTAAACTCCTCAATCTTTGCTTGTTGTAGCAATTATTTTTTTAATTTTTTCGTCCAATTCTTATCTTTCACTTTTCATTAATTAGTACATATTGTCCTTGATAATGATTTGAAATATTTTTGTTTTCATGCTTTGAAATAAGAGAAAATTATATTTTTAACCTTTTTATTTTATTTATTTAAAATATGATAGGAAAGTAAGTTGTACGTTTTTTTGAACATAAACTCTTATCGAATACAAAATGTGTTAACTAATAAAAAGTTTGAATATAGGAATGCCCTGAAAAATCGTTAGTAAAATAAATACAATTATGAATAAAGATTGAGAATTTTAAGTGTAATTAAAATTGGGGGGAAGAAATAAAAATTTTGGTGTACTTATAAATAATTTTTTTATGCATTTCATCATCTTTGTCTTTCTTGTTCAAGTCCCATTCACTCGTCCAAACAACTCAATCTCTGTCGTCTAACGCGGCTGCCTCAGATTCTTGGAAAATTCTTGTGATTGGTAGTTATGACTCCAAGAATTTCAACTTTTTTGATAGATTAACATTTTTAAAGAAATTTAACTGATTACTCAAATGGAAAGTTGCGAGAAAACGCCGTTGTGAGTCTTGTTAGTGGCTGTAATAATATATCAATTAACACGTTTTTGGTGGCTCCACCCATCGCCGCCGCTTTTAAAGTTTCGCTATGTGAAGGCGACGCTAAACTTATTGCCCGTTGACTCTTCCTCTTCTGCATACTACACATGCATATATAAATACATATACCAAATCACTTCGTTTGTAATATCTAAACTGGGAAATCAAGAACCGCCGGTTGTACTTTCTTGAATTGATAAAATGTCGAACCAAACATCCCGGAAAGATGACGTGGAAGCCGGAACCAGCCTGTTGTACCCATTAATGCAGGGAAGCCCGGACCTCCGGTGGGCTTTTATTCGAAAAGTTTATTTGATAATTATTTTTCAATTGCTTGTCACCATTGCTGTTGCTTCTGTTGTGGTAACTGTTCATCCCATTGCTGCCTTCTTTTCCACCACTCGGATTGGCCTGGCAATATACATTGTCATCGTTTTAATTCCTCTTATTGGTATGTTAATAAAACAATATGAAAAGTTAATATTTTTTGGGATTTATACTGAGTTTTGTATATGATTTAAAATTTCTTTTTGGTTGCAGTTTTGTGCCCCCTGTATTTTTATCGGTAGAAGCATCCACTCAACTTCTTTCTGCTCGGGATCTTCACGGTGGCTTTTGGTTTTGCATTGGGCGTCGTTTGTGCTTACTACAGCGGTAAAGACTAGAATTCACAAAATTTATTAGAATTTATGAAAGTTACTAGTTCAATTCTAAAATCACATAATAGGCGAATAACGCGGAATTAAATTTCCAATTTAAAAGTAACAAATCACTTTTTAATTGTTTAAGATGTTTAGTTGATCAAGTCAAGTTATTCTATGTTAAATTGCCGCAATAAATAATTAAAGCAGTAAAAACACAAGATTTGATGACGAAGAAAACTCATAATTGGGTAAAAACTCCTAGATCAAACCAGTAATTTTTACTATAAACAACAAGAACTTACAGTATGATCCAGCTAGTGATGACAAACGGGCCGAATGGCTCGGTCGCTCTGCTCGTTGAAAGATGGGTCGTGGGCGGCTCGGGCTCGTCATTTGACAAGCCCGAGCCACGGGCGAGCGGCTCATGAGCTAGTCCAAAAAAGATGATTTTTTTTTTGGTTTAATAAGGTTCATCTTAAAAAAAAAATTCGAAAAATGGACGAGCTCGTGGCTCGTGGGCCGAGCTAACGAGCCGAGCAGAGGCTCAGCTCATTGTGAACGAGCCACGAGCTCGACTCGTGCTCGTCACGAGCCAAGCTCGTATGCATTAGGGTCGAGCCAAGCCATCCCTAGATCCAACCCAAAAAATCCACTAGACTCGTTGATCTAATTTTTGCAATCTCCAAGACTCACTGGAACGTGCTTCACTCACACCTGTTCCCGATTTTTTGGAATTGTCCATTTCATGTATAACACCAAGAACGCCATGCTCTTGTATAGTTCCTGTACTTCTGGTCCAATCCCATCAATATTCAATAACCTCTGAAAGCTATTAACAAAATACATTCCTGATGATATCTAGGAAGTGGATGTTTTGAATTATATGAATTCGATATTTTTTCCAAACTTATGGTTAATTAATCTCAAAAATCAAAAGGTTAATCTAATTGTTTGGACGTGTTCTTGGATCTCGGAATAATGATATAAGGATGTAAAACAAGGATCAACCACCACAAAAAACGTGCTGGGCATTGGGTATTTATAATATGAGGAGTTTATGTAGTATATGATAGATAAAACTCTTGAAAAACGCAAACTAGGATTTCTCGAAAAATACTTTCACTCGAGTATCAGGCTAGCGATAGGCGAACGAGAGGTGTGTCGCTCGAGTGGGGCGACAATTATTCTACTTTGGATGTTCGAGCATCATCTAGGCGACAGACTAGCGTAAATTTGACAACTCTTTCTTCTTGTTCCATACTCGAACCCAAAGACTCCTAATTTATTTATACAACCCTCCAAAGACTCCTTGACTTTTACAACTCTTTTATAACAATCATATTCTTTTACAATAATCTTTTTATCTAAAGAATTGTCAATACAACTAAAAACCTAACAATTTATAATCTTTTAAAATTTATTAAAACTCCAATTGAAGACAACCTAGAGATTCGTATATAGATTCACGCGAGAGTCACACAAAATTAGCCTCTAAAAAAACTTTGTTTGGAATATTGTGTCAATTTTAGGTCGAGTGATAAGTGTACAGGGTGATTATGCTTCACAACTTCTATTTTGATGCTATTTTTTCATTTCGAATGAAAAGGGACGGAGTAGATTGTTTGTTCTTGTAGAATTGCTCACTATTTGCTTGTGAAACAGGCATTCCTTGCCTACAGAAACACTTATCCACCATTCGTTTTTATCTATTTGTGATTTAAACCGTCTATAAATACTTCTCAATCATGCTAAATGCTCCTTAATTTGTATTAAATTACTTTATGTTGGACTTTGTAAGTTCGTATTTGGGTAGTGTTTTAGACCCTTTCTCTCTTTAATGTAGTTTTAGCTTATTTCAAAACAAAGTAACTTCTGAAAAAGCTCAAACATCCTCATACTCGATTGACTTTTTGGATTGAATTGGAAACAGGGAAAGTTATTCTGGAGACAATTATCCTAACAGCAGTGCTGGTTATTAGTCTTACTATATACACATTCTGGGCAGCAAAGAGAGGTGAAGATTTCATATTTCTACCAGCATTCATATTTGGATGTCTTATTGTGCTGCTTCTGTTTATTCTGATTCAGGTAGAAAGGCTTATTCTTCGCGTTACATGACCATGGGGCTTATTCCTGAGCGTATAACAACTTAATATTACGATATTCATAGTTTTTTTTTTCCTGCAGATCTTCTTCCCTCTTGGTAGCATCTCCACGACAATCTTCGGGGTTCTCATTTCAATCGTATTCTGTGCATACATAATTTACGACACCAATAATCTGATCAAGAGATTTTCTTATGATGACTACATTTGGGCTTCTAATTCCCTGTATCTTGATGTCCTCAGCCTTTTTCTATATCTGTTGGATGTTATTAAAGCTAGAAATTAGGCGGTTTTTTTTTTCAATTTTACTATTCCACTTCAATCCGAATGTATAATTTAAATATTTCCTATTATTTGAGGCAATAAGATTGCTCAGTTGTTAATGATTGCTGTCAGACTCAAAATTGTAATTGTGGAATTTCATCGATTTGAAGTTCACGACTTTGACAATAGGTGTCCTTCAAAATCTTGTTGGACTACCTAATTATATTGTACACTTATCTTCTCGATCATAGATCAAGATTAGTCCTTTCTTCTTTGTTGTGATAATCTATGCTCATTTTGAGGATGAACCAGTGTAAATTTGTATTGATCTAGTATTATTTTGAAAATTAAATCATGTATGAGATCCTACATTAAAATATTCAATCTCATTCAATCTTAAGCCCATGAAATAATCAAAGAAATTATATCATACACATGGAATTTCTTCGCAATCTACATTGATACCTAGCATTACTCGAAACCAGAGCAAAAGCAAATCAGTATCTGAATCTGAACCAAATACTACATGAAATCATGTAAACACCGAAAACTGGCATTTTAATACAGAGTTTCGTGAGGTTGATGCTGATGCATTTGGCTATTTTTGATCCCTTCTTTTTCTTTCAGCAACAATAGAAAGAAGCCTCAAAACGCCTTGTGTCCACATCTCGTATTCTCTTTCATTCTTGCATTCGAACTCAACAATGCCACGCACTTGTGTCTTCAGTCCAAAATACCGTCTCTGCTCTCCATCCTCAAACAGGTGCCTCCCTGGCCATGCCGGTAAGTCTTCACAAACCTCCAACACCACATCTGCAATGCCAAGCACATACATTTATAAATTTAATATGTTGCATTGGTGGAGCCTATTATACCGTTTACTTCAGTATAGGGTGTTCGTCTTTTTATAGTAGGTTGTTCTAGCTTTCTGCGTCATATATAATTTTTTTTTTTCACATGTGCATTTTCACTTCATTTATTATTTTTTTCTCTCGGGAATAGGATTCTGATTTAATCCATGACATATTAAGTACTATCAGCTATATATTCACAATGTACAGCCAGTACTCACTCTTCTTTTTCTTAGTTATTGTAGTTGCTGTATATTTGCTTTTCATCTTCAGCATAACCTGCAAAACATATGTTCATGGGATTTTTTCAAGATAACCAAAGTTGGATTTGAATGTTTGCGAGTATAAATACGATTGGTTGAAACTCACATTTCCAGTTCGATGAATATAAATGGATACAACTTTCCAGTGAAGACTGCCTGCAGCATTACAGTGGTATCAATATCTATTCAACTAAGAATTTCTTTTTAATCCTCAGTAGATTTCGAGAATACGAGGTTACCTTTTCGTGTTCTTTTGAGAAGTTCGCTACCACGAGCAAGCAGTTCTTCATTGCAAGCAGCCAGAAAATTCTCTTCAGGAACTAATTCCTCAGAATTGTTACTGCTGCTATCATGTGTCTTACCCAAGGAAAGTCCTCTGTCTACTGGAATAACTGCTGCAACATTCCACACTTCCTTCAGGGCTCTTGCCTTCAAGGTAGCTACTCCGCGCAGTGCTGTAAAATCGAGATGCAGCTTAATTTTCATTGCATATATTGCTAGATGATTTGGTGAAACTGGATTGTTCCTCACCTGTGGACGCAGCAGCAGTAAGTGTTGATATATCCCCGTGCTTACGGACATTGACAGCGGAGCTAATGGCAGACATGAGGTTGTTGTAATCAGCTCCCATAGCTTCTGCAGCCTCCACGCATTGCGCAGCCACCAAACTAGCGGCTGAAGCCACAGCCATATCAGTTTTGGCAATCTGCTCATCCTTACATTTGGAAGATGTAGTTGCTGTGGCAGCCGCTATTGCAGCCACTGCTGCAGCTACCCCAGCTATTGAAACAGCCGCGTGGAGCTGAGCATTTTGGGCCCTCGTCTCTTCTTTCTTCTTCTCCCTCCTCTCCTTTAACCACCTTCCAACTGTCTTGGTGCGAGGAGTGCTAGGGCCACCAGCGGCGGTGCCACTATAACCACTCTGTGTTCCAGTGAATAAGGGTTGTATTGTGTTGTTTGCACGTAAATACTGAAAACATCATTTCAACCCAATAAACAATAAGAATGCATCAATATATTATAAATACAACGATTGTAATAGAATTTGGCTAGTGAAATTAGCAGAAACATGAAACTAACAGTAGTTTAAGTATGCTAGACTAGATAGTATTGAACCAAACTAAAGAGTCATGTTTAGTCGAAGGTAACGTGTCAAACATATCATAAATTTACTTCCAAAGGATGTGAGTTAGTGGGTCAATTACATCAAGCTGTTTGTGGAGAGGCTCAAAACGGCCAGCTTAAAATTTTGGATCGACCTTGTTTTGTGACACATTTTTCTATGGCCAGTAAGCCTGTCTCAGGGTGGGATCGACCGAGATACAGGCAAAGGCCAAATGCCTTGTTCTTTAACTGCAGGCCATACTGCCAAGCTTTGCACGGCCCATCTTCCTAGGCAGGAGGGCTCATAGTCCAGCACAGTGCTGGGCTTTTTTTTACTATGGGGAACAATCTGAGAAAAGATATTCAGATACTACAAAGAAAATCACAGAAAAAGAAAAAGTAACAAAAGATTGATTTAGAAGGCAATGCTGCTGGTTATGTTTTTCATGGAAGGAGTAAAGCCAAACAACTTAAAATCAGAAAATTTGTTCAGTGAGAATCCTTTTTTCCCCATATGTACACTCAAGCTATTGCTTCAGAACTGGTCAGAATTCTGTGTTTAAATGGTCAAATAAGAGAGCTCTTGAATGGAACCAACTACAGCCATTCAATCAGTCATTTACTGCCTTTCTTGTATGCATTAACATTTACTTTAATTTTCTAGGAACAAACACCAAATTCATCTTATGATGCAGTTTTCATAATGAGGATAAATTTTTCTTAGGTTTTATACTCGAAGTGTGGGCATTAGAACCTTGAGCAGACCTTTATGAGAGGATCGGGAATAACGTAACTCTATGGTGTACGAGTTACCATGTCTACCCAGTAAAAATAGAAGAAAGAAACAACACAGTGAGGCTAAAGTCTTTATCTTTTCAATTTCTGCACTTGGTTTCAAGGATTAATCCTTTTTTTTTCCTGGAGTAAAAACTGATTATACTTATCCTTTTACACGTGAGAGGATCGGGAATAACGTAACTCTATGGTGTACGAGTTACCATGTCGACCCAGTAAAAATAGAAGAAGGAAACAACATAGTGAGGCTAAAGTCTTTATCTTTTCAATTTCTGCACTTGGTTTCAAGGATTAGTCCTTTTTTTTCTGGAGTAAAAACTGATTATAGTAAAAACAGATTATACTTATCCTTTTACATGTGAAAATCAAACTGAAAAAACGTTTAGGAAAGTCAAAAGGTGACTGATCAGACGGCTAAAGCATTCTTATAAAGAAACAAAAGCTAATATCGAAAGTGACAAAAGCATTCTTTGTCTTGCACTTTTCTGCAAAAATTCTTGTGAAAGCTGAAATTTAATGGCTGCCATTTTGTATAAATCTTTATGCTTTTTATCTTCTAAGAAGACCCCATCATTGACTAATCATCATTGGAATAGTTTCTTGTGAAGATCAGAAAAAAAAAAATTAAAAGAGTTACAAAATCTCCCCACAGAATCCAAGATATTCTTGAAAACACAAACATAACAAATAAAAATTGAAGGTATTTGGGATTAAGTTTTAATCCTTTCTTATTAGATCAATAATAAATGAAAAATAAGACGCTACTTTTGAAGAGTTTACTATAACAGAGAAGAAAGGCACAATGTTTCTTCACACGTCTCTTACAAACTCAATAATAAGCCATATAAAACCTATATACCATAGGAATATATTGCGACTTAATACATTTACGAAATACCCAATATGCTCACGCAATAAGATATATATACTCTGGAAAATATTAAGTCGTGGTGCCATTGATGAGGTAAATGTTACACTATGATTAAACTTTATAGTCCAACAAAAATGAGTTAAGATAAATTAATAAGAAAGTACCTTAACAACATCCTCAAACTCCTCAGATGGAGAAATTGGAGGGCTGTCTGTTTCTTCTGTCAAACAGCCATTCAGAGGCCCACTGCTATGAGACAGTCTTCCAGATGTTAGTGGTGATATTTCCTGCATTTTCCATTACAAAATTTAAATCCCATAAACACTGCACCATATCTTGAGAATCCCTTTTTTAAACAAGAAAGATCGTGCACCTATATTCGAGTTCATGTATTGTACTGGACAACATTTGACACTAACTTTAGTTTATTTTCTTCTTTAATATTGTCTAATACTGTCGATTCCAGCCTAGCACGAAGGACTTACCGATTGAGACATGATGCGTTCGAGGACTAGTTGAGAAGTTGTCGAAGAAGCGAAAGAGAATGTGTTTCCCGAAAGCTTGGCAGATTCCTCTTCTTCTCCGGAAATATTTTCCGGTATGGCAAGATGAGCATTGCTAGCTGATGCTGCATTTTTTGGTATTGACATTAATGGAGTTAAAGGAGCTAAAGCCTTGGACACTTGCAAGGCTGAGGCACTCCATGATCTTGAGAGAAATTCCATGGGCCCTCTCGGGCTTTCCGGTAGCTGAATTTGGCTGCCGGTGGAGTTCTTCTCGGCCCATAACAAGTCCATTGTGTTATGCATATCAAAAATATAAAGTGGTATGGTGTATTGATAGAATTGATGGTTCAGTTCTTTTTATAGAATGGGGAGTTTTTTGTATAGGCTTAGCACCTTGTGAACTCTTTGGTCAATAGATTCAAAAGTGCGGTCAATAAGGCATCTTTGATGATGTGGATAGCATATTTGCCTTGAAAGTGCAACTATAAAAATTTTTTGTACTTCTGTTATTATTTCATTTTATAAACCGTTTACAAATTTTGCCAATGGAGGCTTAAATGTTACTCGAAAATAAATTTTTATTTATTTTTGTTATAATCAAGTACAGATATAATTTTTTTTCAAGAAAGCTTTCATTTTTTAACTGTGAAATTGATGACTTACGACTGGAGACCAAAATGCTAAAAAAAATGAGTTAAATTATGGGAAGTCGTAAAATCCCATGAGTGATTTTGCCCAAGAGTTATGCGCCTTTTCTTTTTTTAAGGAAAAGGATTTGACAATAATGATTAGCTAAATTTTAGATCATGTTTAATTGTCACATTTTTCATGAAAAATGTTACATTCGAGGAAAACGAATTTCATTTTAACCGTTTGATTATAACGTGAAAATGGAAACAGAATTTCATAGTACTAAGCTGTATTTTCTTTGTTTTCATGAAAAACCAATTCCTATGGATTTGATGGATTTTTATTTTCTAATCAATATGAAATTGAAATTTATTTCCACATTTGCCTATATCAAATGGACCCTTTACTTCTTTAACCACCAACCGATTTAACTACCAACCCTAAAAGCAAGGTTCAATTTAAAATTTAAATCTCCTTTTTTGTCCACAAGCAGTACATTTTAGTCATCTTTATTTATTTATATTATCTCTTCAACATGTAGTTTTATGTGTAACAAATGGATGACTACAAAATTTGAATTCATGAACACCACACATTAAGCTCGACCGATCAACACCTACACTGCAAGGAAAATTGACAAAGAATGGTACTGTTTCCATTTGTACATCCATGTCTCAAGAATGGGCAACATCACAACCCGACCAACTTTGTTTTGACCCCAAAAGATTTTCCAAACAAACACTGGAAATCTCTGTACCAATTCCCAACTTCTGCATTCAAGGCGTGCCTGAAGACGTCATCATACACACCCCACCAAAGTCCTTTAGATTCTGCCTCTCAAAACTCAGTTTCTTCCCCAAATTAGCTGAAGAAAGCTTTTGGCATTACAGAAGAATAGAAAGGATTGGTTTTTTTCTTTAGTCTTTTACCTGCGAGAAAAGAATATAACTTGCGATCAGCATAAAGAGACAGCTTTATTCCCTTTACTTCATAATCTTAAATCATCAACTTGTCATCTCCTTTTCAGTTGTTTTTGCATTCAAATTCACTTTCTTCATTACTATTTCAAAACATTCCGTCTTTTTCTGCCGTCATTCTTTTCCTTTTACAGACAGGATGGCATTACATATACAAAAAGAAGAATCTACTTCAACCGATAAAACAAGGGAATGAAAGGCCGTTTGCGTACATTTAGGAATATTTAGCATTTTCATACTGAAATTAAAAAACTGCGACTTTAGTTTCTGTTGCTACTAACCTTAACAATCTGCAACACAAGATTCATTTCATAAGACTAACACTCGTATCTGTAAAATACACGAGATGGAGGCACTTAACCTTCAGAGACGCTGGCTGAAATCCTCTCGATTCATTTCTTGTTTTTGGACCAATAAATTCTATATAAAAAATATATTTTGTAACGCGGCCTAAACACTAGCATAGTGGCATTTTCTTTAAATTTGCACTTCGATGTTAAGCACTCGTTCTGAAGCATTATCTGGATGACCCCACTTGTCAATTTCAAATGTCAACTGATAACCATGAATAATTTTAAGGCACAAAAACCTTGCAATGTGATATTTGGGAATTTGATACCTCATTCTGAAATTTCGGTCCTCCATAATTTTCCTGGGATTCCCAAATTATTGCTTGTAGTTAGTTTTACTGTTTTCATTCTGAATTTCAGAGTAATTTCAATAACAACTAGAATATAAAAGCCACTGGGAAGGGGTAAACCTATATGAATTGTTGAAGCTGGATAGAGTTTTTTTAGGAAAAACCAAAAAATTGTATGCATAACACGTGCAAAATCAACAGGTAAACAGAAGCATGGAAGAAAACATCTCCATACTTGGATTTCTTGGAAAAACTAAGTGTCAGAAAAGACCGCAATAGGATTCACAGGCTTAGGGAGGGAGAGAGACAGACAGAATAGTCATTTGACATCACTTGAATTGGATCATGTAGCTATAGCCTTAATGAACTGTTATAAACTCATTGAGTGGATGTATCCATGAATAAACTTGGTAAGGGTCCAAACTTGCATCCTTTGGCATTGTTTAAAGGACTGAATTATAGTATTATATTTTCAAATTTAACGTCAAAGATCCCGAGTACACCAGTTTAGGGCACAGAACAATAGAGGTGATCTAAGTAAGTATTATAATGAGCTATAGAGAACGATCAAGGAAACAAGTTGTAGTTATTTGTTAATTGTTATGTGGAACCTGGATATCTTATGATATTTGATTAATGGCTCACACAATAAATCCAGTTCGTAACAAAAATGGTTCTGCCAATAGTAGTCTATGAGATTGGTTCATACAAAATTAAATGAAGTAGCCATGAGGAAATGGACTCTCGCTCTTGCCTCAAGTCAAAGTCCACCTTTGAGATTCTCTCACATAACTACAAAAGTTGAAAGGTAATGCAAGTGAAAAAAAATTAGGAAACAACAGGTGAAACAAAGGAGCATTACCGACCTCTATCTGTTTGGCTGCAAACCACTGCTACCATAATACTGCTTTGTAGTCTCTCTTGAAAATTCCGCAAAGGTCATTCCATCCTTCAGCCGTGAATGTAGTGGTGGAACTAACTGATGGATTTTTTGAGTCAATCCATTTGAATCCTTCCCAGTACCATGTGTTCCCTCACGATATGACTCAGAATCCTGACTGCTTGAAGTTAACCGTTCCATGGGATAATCTGAAAGATGAAAAGTCTTGCTCCATGCCGGCTGTAAAAAAACAACAAAAGTCTCCCTGCTCAAATTCTCCAATTTTTTCGGTCTGCAAACACAATGAAGTGTAGCCTGTAGCTTCCCCTTTGAAAGCACGTCCGCAGATTCCCCCACCTGAACAATAAGGCTCTCCGTAGACACCTTCACCATAAGCACACGATTTTTTTCAGGATCCAATATTTGTAAATATGTATGATCACTTGGATACTCGTATTCTAGCTCAAAATTTGCATTAGACAACATAAACATCGGGGCTGTCAGAATTGTAAATATTCCATAGTCATAATGCCACTGCTGCCACAAATCCAACTTCTTCTCATCACATACCTTAACTTCATTACCCAAATCAACTTGGCTAATTCTCCGTCCTTTCCTTTTGGCCGCTTCTTTTATAACGAAATTATCTATACGTGAATGATAATGTATCAAACGCCCTTTAGCTGTCCCAGACTGCAATAAGCTCTGTTCTAGCTCATTGCCACCAATTACTCTATCACAAATTCGAGCAAGACAAAGCCCTAACTCCATCATACAAAACCCTAACTCCTTAAACACTCTTCCTAGATTCTTAAATTCCTCGTCCTCAAACTCCCCTTCCATTTTCTTATTATTAACTCCATCATTAGTTCTTTGCTCATACTTCATTTGCATTGCAAATGACGACACGATTCTATCCAGGTCCTTCAACGGCACATCACTCCCCAAACTGTGCTCCTATTTACTTATAAAAACGAAATATAAAACATATAATTGAAATAACAAATATTACTAAATCGTTAAATTCTATTTTAACAAATCGAAAGGAAGTTCTTTTAATTTTTACCTTGAGGATGAGTTTTCGGTTATCGTTATTGAGAAGAGAGAGTTTTCGAGCTAAAGGAAGGAGAGCTTGCCGGAGAATGGAAGCTTTGGGAACGCCGACAATCGATAGCAGGCCGGGTCCGGTCGGGCCTAAATTTTGCATAACTATTTCAGAAACTGTTTCCAGCCGCCTGATTTCCTCCGGCGACTGTTGTGATTTGTTGGAAGACAATAGTATAAGATCAGAATACTGGAGTTCGTAGAGTTGAAGAATTTCTGGTTTTCCTTCCATTTCACAGTACAATTTTCAGGCGGACTTCGAGATTTGGAGGTAAGTCATTTTTATTTTCTTGTGAGAAATACGGTGTCGTATAACCCCCAACAAAACCCCATACAAAAATAAAAAAACATTGGTGTGTTTGATATATATTATTGAAAAAATAATGTATTTTAAATAGTGATATGATGAAAAATATGTGATTAAAAAGTAAAGAAATATTATTGATGTAATGAAAAATATTATTTTATTGAAAAATGTATTATTGAAAATAAATTTTGAAATAATGTATTTTAAAAGAATGTGTACCAAACAGGGGCTAAATGAAAAATGTTAACCTCGAGAACAAACCGGGCCGTGGTCAACATATTCTAACTCTTCTAATATTCATGTATATATTACCTACATACTTGGACACCGTATCAAATTGTGTGTGACTGTAGTTACGATGGTCAGCGACATTCGCAGAGACTTCGACACTCAAATCAAATGACAAAAAAGATATTTGAATGTAAAAGAAACACAATGGACGAAAATAATGGCAGCGAAGTTTGAGGAGAAAATACCAAATTGAAACACAAGAATGCCATTCAAAGTTTCATTATCTTTGGAAAACACCGTAAGCTTTTATACTAAAAGAAAAGAAGTGATATCCATTGTCCAAAAAAATCGAATGTATGTTTGATTACATTTATTTTTCATGAAAATATTATTTTTCTACCCAAATTCCTACTTTAAAATGTTTGATTGCTATTTTTTCGATGAAAAATATTTTCCGAATTTTAAAAATGTCTAATTTTCCTGAAAACATTTTCTTTAGGAGGGTAGATTTTTGTTTTCCTCAAGGAAAATATTTTCTTCTCTAAAATATACATGCCAATCAAAAACCCTCAAAAAATGTTAACATTGTACAACAATACTATTATGCACAAAAATATGCCCCAAGTTTCTTTTGATCAATACATTGAGAAGTTGAAAATAGTTCAGATGGTTTCCATTTCTACTTTTCCATGAACAAGTAATCCATGTGAATGAATCTCGACAAGCATCAGTAGTCATCAACAGCTATGCATGGACTAGTCTGCACGTGGGGTGACAAAGATTCGTGCTCGTGTTAGCTTGATTACGAGGTAATTAGCGAACATTAACGTTCTAGTCACACAATATTCTCCTTGAAACTCTTTGTAAGCCAAATAGCAGTTTCTCTTGGAGAAACCTTTTCAGGTCCAAACGGTTTCAATAACACTGAGCTCATGGAAGTGTCCTTGCTGCAATAGTTGTGCACTAAACTCGAGCAATCCTTCAAGGGCTTCTGCACGCTGCTGGTAAGACGAGGTGTCAAATTTACTATCCCATGAATCTGATGTTGAAACCTCCTCCTGCTGTTTGGATTGTTCTCTGAAGACTCGCTTCCAATACATGGAACTCTACGAGCAGTGCTGGCAAGCATCTGGACCGTACATTTGTTTCTTGTGATTGAACGATCTCCAATATAAGCTGAGATAGAAGAACATTGAGCAGATATTGATGAAATATCCTGGATGGAAAACAATGGATCTTTGGAAGATGCTAGAGCAGACTCGATCATCTTGTCAATTCGAGGAACATTGACAGATACATCAGATGACTCCATGCCACGAAGAAGACCAATACTTGTGACAGCTCTGGTAGACAGTGGAAGCAACGCTCTGCTTGTTTATTGTGAAGGTTTTCTGACAGAAATATGTGAGATTGGAAGCTGCACGCGCATGCAAAACGGTGTGAGTTTATTACATAGGCCTATCAAACTACTTGAATTTTGGAAACTGTCTTGTCACAGTTTTTTGTTCAAGAATACCAATTCAACTACATAAAATTATATCTATATCATTGAATGAGCTGAAAACAAACAAACCAGTTCACAGGTTGATCCAGAGTTGGATATCTTTGATGGAGTTGTTTGTCTCTTCACTTTTTGAAATCACTTGATAATTTTGGTCGCTGACTTTTTCAAACCTGTAACTTCACCAACACTACCAACAGAGAACTCTGAAAATTTTTCACTCAAATAGCTCGAAAAGTTTTGTACTTTTTGGGAAGAGCATAAAGAGTCCAGATCTTGTCCAAATATATTAGGATTCAAGGCCCGGTTGTTACCAAATGAGAGTCTTTGTTGGGAATTTATTTTCCTTACGAGAGGAAATGGAAAAGAAACCAAGATTAAAACCAGTAACACAATAAACGAAACCAAAATCAAACTTAAATTCAACAATGGAAATAACAAAAAAAGATGATGAACTTATCTTTATGTTACCGAACACGCGATTTCTCCTTCACTTCATTGTAATCTTCCAGACATTAATAGGAAAAAATTCGATACATATGATCAAACAACTTCGAAGAAGAT